>CABFOV010000348.1:195203-205720 GCA_902141375.1 Timema poppense
AAGGATGTGACATACTTTTTTAGTCAGGAATTTTAGGAAATGATCAGGGAAAAGGTCGGGGATTTCATTGGTCAAGTTTAGTAGACACCATGTATATGTACTTACAATGTTTTTGCCCCAAGCTTTTATAATTCAAATGTTCACAGCACAGCCACCACAATGTGTAAATTTATGTTCATCAAGCTTAAAAGTAAAAAAATACAACTTTTTATTTTAAATTTTCCAAACCCTTTATTGTGGATTCACACGTTTGCTGAAAAACTAGTGTAGAACAGAAACTTCACATGACTTGCTCTAAGCCAATCACAAGATTTCCGCATAATCGGCACGAGTTGTTCAGCTTTGTCTGCTCTGCCCGAGATGTTCAGCACATGAGAACCAATCAAATCTCAGAACCAACCATCTCACATAAGAGCACACACACATTGGACAATGCATGCGCTCTACAGCCAGAAGCTACCATACAGCTTCATTGGCTGTTGTGAGAATATTTGAAATTACCCATTAATGTGAAGCGCGTGTATCGATGTTTTGGATTGTGCCATGACACAGCGTTATAATTTGAAAAAATCCATCAAGACATTGATCTAAAATATATGTATATATACTTTAATATGAAACATGTTGATAATCTGCTGTTTTAAGTTAGTGATGCAATGCATCATGAGTCAACTTAAGGCGTGTGAATTGCTGTGCCAAGGAGACAGGTTCCGCTTTCTATTTTCGGCAAACGTGCAAATCACATTTTACACCTCTTTAGTCGACAATACTGTGTACTCCATTCACGGTAGGAATTACTCTCTGAAAGGTCTTTTTCCTACCAATATCCTACTATATAATAGTTTTATGGTAGGGTAAAAGGTCTTTCAGAAATCAATTCCTATGGTGAACAGACTTTATGTTTGCTTGTGTTCTAAAAGTGCAATGACCATTTGATAATATCCTTACTATCTTTACTAATTCTACGTGCGGGGAACAGAATGCACTACCCTGACACACAAAATCGCCAACATTTTTCAGTCGAATTCAAAGTATAACCTCTTATTCATCCATCCATCATTGTATTCAACTATTAATATCTAGACAAGAAATGTAAGCTATAAAGCACAAGTCTAGCTAGCTCAAAATGACTTGGCTTAAGCTTTTATTAAAGACTCGTGCTCCGCTTTCTACTGCTTTTATGCCTTTTATATGAAATAATAAAACTTACTATGCCTTGGAAAAAGAACAATAATGCTAGCTTGTGTTAGCCATTTATTTTCATCGGGAAAACTTGACATTCAGATGGTTAATGATTATTGGTGTTACCAATTGACTCTTGATATTGAATAATTTTTGTATGACTCAGCCTAAGGCTATGTCCTACACAAGGGAGCAGTGTGAATTGACACTTGTCCTCCGCGAACAAATACAAGAGGCAAGCTACAAAATTTAATACCTGTATCTATGATGTAAACATAAGGTAAATGTGATCTCTTACTTTATGAAAGGGCATTATTAAGGGGGCGGAGGGTTAGTTCACTTTGTTCAATTCAAAGCAAAGTCGAATCAGAAGCTCAATATTTTTTTGTTGCCAGTTTTATGCTTTAAAAAAATACATTGTGGCTATTTATGTAACTTTATGCACTAAAATTACTTGGAAAATGTTTTATTGCACATTTGTTTGTAATATTTTGATTTACCATGTTGCTACTACTTATGTTGACCTCAAGAGTTTTTCCATGCGGATATAAATTTGTAATGTGATTTAACAGATCAAAATGACAATAATTGACCATACAATATTTTTACTCAATATTTAATTGACGAATCAAAATTTGTTTCAAAGCCAAGTCGACGTTGCACATCTCTCTTAAAAAGATGTTGAAATTTTTAATAAATTTCAAAAAAAGCTAAAAGGAAAACCTCTAAAAATATGCTATCTACTTGTAGAGGGAATCGTATGGTGCATTTCAATCCACTTCAATATTTTAAGAAAATTAATTTAGTTTATTTAAATTGAGATGGTGATTTGTGAAAAAGCTAGTGGTTTTGCAGTTTTTATGGCACCTTTTTTTTGCCAAAATTAATAAAATATTATCCCAATAAAATTTAATGAAGTTTTCCCTTTTATTTAAAAAGTTTGTTAGATTATTTCATACTCATGACATATTCAGGAACTGTTGATATAAACTTACTCTTTGGCACTAGGAACTCCAAAGTTCATTACTGCACTCACAAAAGTATGCCACCTATCCTGATCTTGAGCTAATTCTATCCAATCCACCTCATTACACTGTCTTTTTTAGGTTCATTTTAATGTTATCCTCCCGTCTGGGTCTTTTCAGATTGGCTTTGCCTTTCAATACCTTGAATTTGGTTCTAGATACTCCCATTAGTGCTGAATGAACTGCCTACCATAACCTGCGAGATTTTTCTATCCTAACAATTGTGAGTACACTGTATACAGCTCATCATAATGCAGTCTCCTCCACTCCCCACTATCTTATTCCTTTTCGGACCAAATATCTTCCCTAAGCACCCTGTTTTTGAACACTATTTTTTTCGGCGTTAAAAGTACAAGGACATGTTCCGCCCCACAAAAAATCTGTATAATTGATAACATGTGAAGAAAATCACTGTACTGGAGCTATATTTTACTTATATTGAAAAAAAAGTTTTGCGATAAAAATTGTAAAAACACTAGCCTCTTCTTGTTAGGGTTTATCATAAGGTTAAGTGATAACCATTACTTTTAAACTTACAATGTTCCATTAATACTAATTTCCATAAGCATTACACCATATTGTTTTCAAGGCACCTATTATTAAAGTGAGGTTATATTATTTTGAAATGGGTGATTTATTGTATGACGACTTTGAAGGTTAGTTATATTTGGATAGATACTTGGAACAAAAAATATTCCTAGAAGCTTATGATTTTTTTTATTATATGTTTGCTTAAACAAAATTTAGTTTTATAAAAAGAGTCGTAGATAACCTTAAAAACGTGATATAATAAGTTGAACAAAAAAATGTTTGCCTTGATTTGTGTTTAGAACAGCTCCATGGATCTAAGGTGAATCCTCAAATATTCTCAAGGATTTGAAGGCCTTATGTAAGATCATGTTTAATGATTGTATTCAAGTGTTTGTTTTAGTGAGCTGGTTGGATCAAGAGGCTGATGTTGATTCCCAGATGATGGGATGAGTGTGTCTACGTATTTGTCTCATTTCTCCTGCTAATAAAATGGATAACTATAACATTTTAAGTTAGTAATGACACTCATCTTAATGCTGAAATATAAGGTGTTAGCTTTGTTTACACATAAACTGGATCAATGGTTTGATTCATCCCCTAACCCCTTAGTTCATATTTATTAGTGGCGAAGAACGTGTAAATGGTGTTTCAATGTTAACATTTTTTATTTGGGAGTTTGTGTCATCTAAATTAAGTTAGGCAGTGAATTTATGAAATGAGTTTTGGCAAAGAAAAAAGAATAAGCTTGGGAAACGTGTTTGAAGAATCCATCTCGACTTGAAGCGTTGACTTTACTAATTAATAACTTTAGAAACAAAAATAAAAATAATAAGCTGTTTATAATTATTAGTTGTGATATCAATAAAACCTTTTTGTATTTTGGTCAATTTCTTATTTTATTTTTATAACCTTAGAATAGGATGTGATTTGCCCTTTTCCCTCCATCACCCAAAAAATTCAAAAGTTAATGTTTACTATAAATGTGTTTACCCTGAACTGTATATTTGGTCAAATACATAAGCAGAGATGAAATTTTATAATACATCTCAGGGTCTTATAAAGTCTTGTCTAGACAATGAACACAAACATGTTTACGATTTTCTGAACAGAACATTGTAACAAAATATGTTCGATCCCGATTGACCAGTTGTCGTTTATGACCGTTGCATCAAAGCATGTTAGTGCCCGGTCTTGTTCTAGTCTGGACACCCCCGCGAAGATTTCACTGAACATACAATCACTGGCTGGACAGCAGCAGTCACATGTGTGTTTTGATTTTTCTAAGCAAGCCTACATAGAGCAAATGAAGCTCAAAGAGCTCTATAACCCACACCAGGTAATCTGGAATCCTAAAGATCCAAATTACTATGATACAATTAAACACTGTGGGGTAAATGGAGGCAGTGATGGACATGGATGTGAAAGAGTGCAGGAAAATTAAAATTGAAAGTTTTCTAGCCACCTTTTGAAAGAAATCAATATAACATTGATAAAGGAAAATTTAAGAAATTATATACAAAAACAAGGTTTTCTAAATGGTTTCCCCTGCTCAACAAAAATGTGGGTGCACTTCTAAATTACACATTTCATTTTAGCCCAATAGTGTAGACAGTCCATAGGCCTATTTTTTGCCTGATATTCCCTTATTGATTATGCACCTTTTTTTGCCCCATTAATGGCACAGACTGGTTGTACCCAAATTTTTATTTCCAGAAACATTAATGATTTTTCTTTTTTTATACCAAAAAGTAGACGTTTGTAAATTTAATATACAAACTAATTTGTTCTATTTATTTGTAACGATATCTATTTAAGTACAATAATTCAATATTTGTCTTATGGTTTAATACAACACAATAAACACGTGTTTTTTTGTTCATTTGTCTAATCAAAGCTATTTTATTCATTAGTAAAAATAATTTAAAGAACAATCAATTATGGGAACATGTTCTGTTCAAGTCTGGACACTCGGCCACAGCGAAACGAACATGTTCATGTTGATCCCTGGCTCTTTCAGATTTTCTGTGAAGCAATGGGTTTGTAACAAGGTCAGCTCGACCTCATGAGAACGAATAAACTATTTTAATGAAAAAGTAGCTCCAGTCTAAAAAAACTGAGATTAACAACAGGAGAGGTCATTGTGCTGACCACATGACATACCTTATCCACAAAAGGCTGCTGCTATAGCTCTGTTGGGAGCTGATGCCACATAGTTAATCTTTTGAATTGTCTATTCAAAGAAAATTCCCCCTTTAAAATTACATACCTAATATAAACTGAAGAGGTAGTAAAATTTAAAATCCTTGTTGCTTTAGCACCCAAGTCAAACACATTTAAATGTCTCCTAAGAAATGCAAAGTTGGCCCTAACAGTGAGTAAACGGACTAAACACATTAAAATAAGTAAAAGTTAACACCAACTCTAGCTATTCTTTTTCATAGTAAGTTGATTATTTGAAATCTGGAAATTCATGTTATCTCAATGATGTGAATAAAAGTATATTCAATTGTATTATCTTCTTAGTCTGTTTATTTAAGAAAGTTGATTGTGGGGGGAGGGGTGATGGTATGTCCTATTAAATAACATTATGCTGTGATTGAAAGCTAAAATGTGGTTGGCCTACTCATTAAAGGGCTCTAATGCTTGGGTTTGTTGCTCCTTAAATGGTAGCTTGTTTGGAAAACATCTGTCAAATTGTGCCCAGCAGTGGGCATTACTAAATTTCTTCTTGGTGTGAATCACAGGTTGTTCACATATTACTGGAAGTGAAGAAATGGAGCAATGTCTCATAACGTCATTCAATTCAGAAAATTGTGTCCCTGCAATGCAGAGCACTGCAGTGAATGCAAAGATGACGTTTGTCATGCTTTTATTAAATTTACACACTGAAATTAGTATAGGATGGCAGTTGAAAATTTAGATGTCATTATAGATTAAAAGAAAAAATGAACAAAACACAAGATAAGAAAATTTATATTAAAAAAAAGGATAAATGTAATAAAATGAGAGAGAAAACGTTATTGGTATGTAAACAAAAGAAAAATGGTGCCAAACGTCTATAATTTGATAAACATTGAATGCCGACACTTATGGTAGCCATCTTTTAGTCTTTTGAATAATGCAATTCATCCACTTAGATGTGCTGCACAATGCCATAGGATAATCCATGGTGTTGCAATACACCGCAAAGTTCATGTCTTCTCGAATGTGTTCACATATAACATTGACCTTAATTGTTGAGCTCAGTCGGACAATTCGACCCAAATCATCTGTCACATTTTCCTTGCCATATTCAAAGGCACAACAGTTTTAAAGGTGTTGCCTTATTACTTCACTGCCATACACTTGACACTTGAGCAATTTGACGATGAATCTCAGCTGAGGAAACATTTTTTGCCCAAAAAGCATATAACTCCACTCACTTATTAAAGACCTGTTTTCTAAGCGAGTCACCATTTTTAATGGCCCCTGCGCACCTCTTGCAGTGCTAATAACACAACCCCAAGCACTAGAATCGTCTAATGAGTAGGCCAACCACATTTGAACTTCCAATTACATCACAATGTTAATTAATCAATAGGATGTGTAGCCTTTTTAAATATGTTGTTTTAAAATACCATATAAATTATGAAAGATGTCCAGACGTTTATTTACTTACATACTTAATTGTGTCATGAACATATAAGCAATATTCAAGCAAAAACTTTACAACTCCAAAATAAATTTTATTTACTTTTAAAGTAGAACATTTCTCTGTTATCCAACTAAAAATAATATAGGAACCTTTAACACTTGACTAATTTTATTAAATACTATATAAGTTGTGTTAACTGCAAATAAACAACACAAAAAACTTCAATTGTAAAAAAATAATTGCAAATGAACCTATTTTACAAATGGGTTGAACAACTAGTGTATTAGGCCATTGACCAGTTAAGTGTGCTAATGATTTAGCCAAGTGCTTTGTTCAAAATAAAGTAACATAACTAAAATACTTTTCTTATTTGTCTTATCGTCAGAGAAACCAGACCACCATAGCACCAAGATTTAGGCCTTCCTTAGACTGGGATTCACAACCATTTTACTATAACATTTTTCTGTTAGTTTCATGACACAAAGATGGACTCCAACATTGAGCCAGGCTAGCTCAAGGATGAGTGAATGAAAAGGGTACACAGCATCTAGGGCATTCACTGAGTGTTGTATAACAATGATACATTTTGAATTACACTACATTTTGGAGTTGCAAATAATAAGCAAACGTTTAAGGCTAACTTCACTCAGCTTACTGTCCACATACCACATTTATACGTTTGTAAATAAACATGAATTAACTCAAGAAATTACTTAATACCTGTTTATTTCATCAATTATTTACACGCATAAGAATTTGTATGTACAAATCAATAACTTTCCTGATGATTTATTTAAAATAGAAACGTCACAATAAGAGAAGCGGGAACAGCAGATTATAACATAGCTTTTGTTTTCATTTTGATGATAAAAGGTATTGCTATTTTCAATGAGAATCTTAGATTAAATTAAATTTGAGTATAAAAACAGGAATAGTGTGACTATAAGAACATGAGATAACGGTGTAAAAAATTATTCAAACATGCAATCCCTCTAAAATGTTTGAATCCAAATCAGGTTGTTTTCTTTCCAAGCGCCTTCTGTACTTGAGCAGTTTTTGTTTGTTTGACGGCTTCTTTCTCTAAGAAAAACATACAAATTAATAATACAGGTTTGAAGTTTTTATAAATATTAGTTGTCAACAGTTATTCCATTGGTTAAATGGTGTATCAACACAAAATACAATACTACAATTTTATTAATACTACACTAGAGGTACCTTCAAATATAGATTTATCAATATTTTATTCTGAAACTTGAAAAATGACACCTGGATACAGGAATATCAATATTTACTTCAATATAAACTGATATTAAAATTTTAGAGGTGGTGAAATAATGTCTACCTAGATATATAATAAATAATGATGCATCTTGGCTCAATATTTATCATGAAAGATGATCTATCACTCCATCATGGTAGACGCTGCATCGTGTTATGTGATGGATTGTGTTTTATTATATATCGTCTAAAGTTTCTTGTTTTAAATTACTTCAAATAAGAACTTGAAATCACTAATCGGCCATAAAATAATATGCTCAACTAGTTGTTGGTATAGTCTGCAATCGATTGTCCTAACATTAATGTATTGATAAACTTTGCTAAAAATGCAACATAAACATCATCCCACTAAGCAAGCAATGGATTGTACTTTAGACCAGCGGCTCTTAACCGCAGGGCCGCGAACGATTTTTTGGGGGACCTTGTAAAAATAATTTAAAATGTTATTTGCTTATTACTGAAGTCAACTATCTTAAATTTTATGTTTTGGAAGAAATTATCCGATGATCATAAGCATGTAAGTACAGTAGACTAGATTTTCCAGGGAAATGGAAGGAGGGGAAGCACGAATAATAGAAATCACGGATAGTACATATAATCTCCAAATGTTCACCATCGCCATTCAAAATTTTTTTCCCTTTGTTTCTACTTATTTTTGTGAAATAGTATTTTCTACAATGATTTATATTAAAACAAAGCAAAATAGACTCCTGCATACGAATAGCATTAATTAATACAATTGAAACAATAATAGACAAATTAGTGAAACGTCAGCATAGGTCCCATTAAATACATTTAGGTAAGTTAATTTTTGTTTTTTAAATTGTTTTGTTGTTATAATTAGTCTATTGCGAGAGTGACACCTTTGGTCATGCGACCACTGAAGCGGGTTCCTATCATCTTGAAAACTATTTTTATAGCAATTTTGTTTATTATTGTATAATAAAATGTATCCCTGTGAACATCAGCATATTGTTATCTACAGTGATTTCAATCAATTGATATAGTATGTTAAAATAGTGTCTTTGAGTTTGGAAACTAAGTAATTTGAAATCATTTATCAATTTAAATAGGATACACTAATATTTACCTTGATAACACAGATTATACCAATAGTTAATAAAATATATTTTGGTTTTAAATAAAAATGCAGATGATTTTTTCCTCTTTTGGCTTATTTTTCCAAATTCTATTTTATCATTAATTATAATAAGAAAACTGGTTTGTATTAATATCGGCAAAAACATAATCTCCAGCTAACTTGTCATAAAAATAAAGGCCATTATGTCAAATGGCTTATTAATTTTATCTATGAGCGTTTAGAATAAAAATTTGTCCATAAAGGTTGCAAGACCCAGGAATGACTCAAGTTAAGAGATTGATGTAGCAATGACACTCAATAAAAAGTTTATTTAAAAATGCTCTGCATGATTACATAAATACTTACGTTTCTTTTCCTGTTCTCGCTGTTTAGCAGCCTCCTCTCTCTGTTGTTTAATTATAGCTAAACGCGCTAGGTCTGCTCGAGCTTCTTCTGTTTTACCCTCGGCATGTAAACGCTGGTAGTTTGCTTGGGCTCGTTGGCGCTCTACTTCTTCCCTAAATGATAAGATATACACGAGATAAAACGCATACAATATAATTATTTTTTTATTTGCGGTATTTAAAATGCATTTTCTGAACTGAATCATTATGTCAGCACATGAGAATTTCTATAGATAAGAGAGAAAAGACCTACCAATTTTGCCGAGAATGTTATTTTCACATACCTTCCAAAATATCCAATCGACATAGGACTGATAGCTTTAATTTCGGGTCCTGAGGCGAGTACTTTACTCCAAGACCACCAAGGTCAGTATTGTCATGATGAACTTTAGAAAACTTTTCATTGGGGATTTTTTTTTGGTGACAGTGTCTCGCTACTTCTTTGGGTAGTTCACATATGAACTAATTAGGCTAATGTGTTGGGGGATTAGGAAGGTATAATTTAGAGGAAATGTACCAATTTTCGCAAGAAAGTGGAAATCATTGATGAAAAATCACCCTCAATATACCTGACCAGAATTTGAACTCTGATCTCCCTCATCATTGGCAGGCCAGTCTATTGCAAGAGTGACACCTGTGACCAGGGCTCACCAAATGGGCGATTGTGAGCTACGAGTAACTTGCAGACCCCAAACAGTTTAAATTAGTAACCCACCATGTAATATTTTTAAAAATTATTTTATTTAATACATATTTTTAAGCAATTTTATAATTTTAATTATTAGAGTAGAATTTTTTTTACTCTTTTCCTTGCTTATCTGTTACAAAAGACAGTATGATTTTATAATAATGGAAATTGATAAAACTAAAGAAAATGGGAAAATAAACTAATAGGAGTAAATTTGATGAAAGTCCACCTAGGGAAAGAAGAAAAATGTGGGTGGGCTTTCTTCATCAAACTTACTCCTGTTAGTTTATTTCCCCCTTTTCGTTAGTTTTATCAATTCCCATTATTATAAAATTACTTAGCCATTAGGCCACATCATTTTTAAACAAAGGACAGTATAACATGGAGTAATTATAAATTGTTTTCATCATTATTTAATTAGAAATATTATTGCTGTATGGATCAACTTATGAAGTCAGTTATGTATTTGGTAGAGATGTATTATGAATATTTAAAGTTTTTAACCAACAAAGACCCAATAATCTATTCTATAGAGTTGTAGATCTCTTTTTTAACTTTCCTATGCATGACTTGAATAGGTAATAAAGCGCAAAACTATTCAACAAACACTGCTCAACTCTTATTTACACTATTTAAAATGTGTATTTTGGTTTAATTCATCCTCTTTCTATGCTTGTTTAATTTTTACCCC
>CABFOV010000349.1:0-33513 GCA_902141375.1 Timema poppense
TATTAATGAAACAAATAGCCGAAACTATTGTTAATGCATTTTAGTAGGGATATTCCCTCATAGATATCATATTCTGAAAATTTAAAAATGACACCTGGACACGGGAATCGAACCCGGGACCTTTGGCTTAGTACGCCAATTCTCTTACCACTGAGCTATCATTTTTCAATTTTAGTACCTGTTCATGTTATACGCATATATGATAATCTAATTGTGTAGTAATGAGGAAGGAAGCATTTGACATGTTATCTACCAGCATTTTATTTTGGGAGATGGGGAAACAATTCAGGAAAAACTACGCTCAATAGACCCGACCAGGATTTGAACCCCAAGCGCTCCGCTATCAGCAGGCCAATTTAACACTGGAGTGACGCATTAGACCATTTGGCTACTGAAGTGGGTAAATGCTATTTAATATGGTGTTTACAATTTTCCAACATCCATAGGATGTACACAATTTTCCAGAAATAAATATTTTTGGGAATAGTTTTTCATCCTATTGGTAGATTTTAACTTTAGTAATATCTCCAAGGTGTCAGCCTGAAAGCAGGCTACTCCATTCAAGAGGGGTACCGTATGTTGGCGAATATAGTGCCAACATTTTCGGTTTGAGGGTGGCATGTGGTTAGTGCAATGACCCTTCCAGCCTTCTATCTCAGTTTTCTAGACTGAAGCGCTACTTATTCATTCAAATAGCTCCTCATTTGTCCTCGCGAGGTTGATTTTGGTTCCGTTTCAGACCCACTGCTTCGCAGACGGAATTGGCAGCAATGGGGATCAAACCCGGTACTTCGGGATCTGAAGCCAGTAAATCTGACAACCTTACCACAGAAGCGGTCAACTATCAACTACTTACTTACTTTGTGGCATAAGGAACACAAAAGTTGATTAACTTTAATGGTTTTAAATATATTTTACTTATCATAGGATCCATGTCGTGGTCAAGATTGCTAAAGCACTATGGCTGAGCACTGAGTGCGTAAATTAATCAGCTCTAGTAAGTTTGCTAGTTCGATTCTAATCAATTATATCTTTGAGTTTCTTTGTGTGCCCTTTCTTTCATCAACACATGCTTCACAAACTTGTTATTCACAAGAATATAAAATAATATTATGAAAATACTTTTCCACCTCAAAATTTATACAATCCATTGGATCTTGTTCGAAAGCAAAAAAAAAAGTCACATTTTGTTAATTATATAAAAAGTAACCACCAATGGCTACTTACTGTTCAGGATTCGATACATTTCTTCGCAAAACTAGCGCACCAACTGAGAGAATGCAACAGATTCAAATTAAATGTATCACATTTAATAAGCTAATAAAATAAAATCAACATGTTCACACTTTGACTAACAAAAATTTCGTTCATTAATTTTTTGAAAAATAACTTATTTCAAAGTCCAATGAGAGTCAAATCCTGGACCGTAAAATAAATATAGTAGATAAAAACATATTGATATCGTCTACAAATTACATTTAGACCCTATTTTATTTAAAATAACTATATTTAATATGAGCATGAATATATATTTTTATTTATTATTATAGTGGATTAAAAATTTAATGTACAGTAGTTTTCATATACTCTGAAGATTAACACCTATTATTACAACGTGTAATTCTCAAGAATGAGAAAACCCGTGAAATAATGTAGGATACGAGTGAAGAATTTTACATGTTTTACTGCCTCCGGTAAATAAGGGCTAATGTCATAAAACTTTGTGTATGGAGTAGCATATGGTTTTTTCTTTGAAAATAATGTGTCACTAGAGTAATATTCTCATTGAAGTAAGTTGGGACCAACTCTCTTTATTCACACAGCAGTTAGGCCTTTGTAAATATTTTAGTTACTTAGTATATTAAGATGTTTATATTTAATTACAAAAAATTTCATAATTGGCCATTGGCCCTTCTTATCCCAATGCACATGGTATTAATGTTTCTTTGACTCAAGAAGGTCATAGAGATTAGCTTTACCCTCCCCTACCACCTGGATTCCGATACAGCAGGTTAGCCAAAGCTTGCAAACCATACTAGCCTCTCAATGGGTAACGATCATACTAACGGCACCTATTAACAATTAAGATAACTATTTGTAGAAGGAAGTTATATTTAAAACCACGTATTTTTACTAGAGTGTCGACTTGGGAGTCGTTAGAGCTCAATATCGTCGTGATTATTGAAGCTAGCCCAAATTTAAATATATATTTAAAAAAATATATATATTCATTAAATAATATGTTATAAACAAACACTCTAGCTTAATTGTACATAGAAAATAAATAGATCAATTAATAATTCTTGTTTTCAAATTTAAAATTCATTGAAATGGAAGCATTTTAACGGAAATATTTCAATAATGATTTTTAGAATGGTTTGAAAATTCCATAATAATTATGAAAGATGCCCGGATATGTTACTAAAATAAATAAAAAACAGCAATGATGAATTATTTAAAAAAATTTAACATTTTGTTGCTTTTATGGGTAGGCTCAGCCTTAAGATGTACTGATAAAAAATACATAAAAAGAGGGGATCGGTTAAGCTGATTGTGGATCAAATTTTAACTTTTAAAATCAGAGTTTAAAATAATCTAACAATAATTCTAGGTGTTCTTAAGCCTTCTATTTCAGGTGGGCAGCAAACTAACAGCCAGCTTTTTTTTTTAATCAAGACTTTCACACCCCTGCGTTCCCGTCGACATTCTGACGAAATGATTTATGAAAGTGGGCTGGGGGTTGGAGGGGGACTTTCCAACGCGTTATTTTTGACATGTGTGTGGACCTGGTCCTATATAGACTACGTGTGTATATTTGATCGAGTGCGTGCGTGTGTGTCCACTACAATCAACATTACCATACAAACACAATCATTCAGTTAATTTATGATGCCATAGGATGTGCGCTTGATGTGAATTCAGTTTAATTTACTGCACCATTGATGGGAAAGGTAGTGCACCTAACAAAATGAGCGTAGTTTGGTTTGCATATTCTGTTAGCGGGGATATTTAGGGAAATTTGAAAGACAATATCGATAAGGAGGGTGATTTAAGATACGTTCATTTTAAACTTGAATATACTATAATAGACAGGAGATTTTATGTGGGAATTTCAAAGACAAACAGTTTTATCATTTTGGGTTTTAATTTTGTATTTTCCTACTAATACATAGAAATAATATGGTGTATGTGATTCTTTCACGCAAAAACCACTACAAGAATATTCTGACATTTCTCATGTACAGTACATAGCTCAGGGATCCATTTAACATATAGGCTAATTAAAACGTATGTCTGCCATTCGGTTTCAAAATGGAGGCAACCAAACATTACTTTTTGGGCTTTCTTTCAAATTCCGCTAATCGGATTAGCTTTAAAAATATCTAGATTAGACATGACTACCGTCTCGAAAGAAAATGGTGGGTATATAGCACTACCTATTAGCCCACTCAGAGATCTAGCACCTAATCCTAAATTTTCTGGAAAAAATTCATCTCCACCTAAGCCACGGGAAGTCTAACAATCGTTAAGCCGGGTCGTAATCAGTTTCAATAATATCGATATAAATTCGTTGAATTAAGATACTAAGAGGA
This sequence comes from Timema poppense, assembly GCA_902141375.1. Taxonomy (NCBI): domain Eukaryota; kingdom Metazoa; phylum Arthropoda; class Insecta; order Phasmatodea; family Timematidae; genus Timema; species Timema poppense. The sequence continues at coordinate 3,594 of CABFOV010000349.1, forward strand.
TGAAAAATGGTCGTACTATAGAACACTTCTGTGTATTAAGCTATGTTATTTATAAATATAGTGTTTTTGGTAGTCTATTTTCAAAATACTAGATCTTATAATAGAGCTTTATCAAACCTATTAGCAGATGTGGCTTTATTGATATAAATTGCTTAAACATCAAATTATGGTAATTATAATTATAACTATTACTTCACATTTTTGAGCGATTAAGGTGATATAATAGAACGTGTATTATTTGGAATGAGTGCAGCTATATAACCAGGATAGCTCGAATTCCTTTTTTTCTTTTTGTTTAAGTAGCAGCTCTTACACCGGTTTCTGCATAAATACTGTACATTGTTAAACAATGTCTACTTGTGGGGTTTAATTCTTAATTATTTACTGTAAAAAACACTTTTATGGTTGTGTACATATGTCTGTGTTTTGTATCTCATATAGCCTGAAATAATAGTTGGATTTTGACAAAGATAGAACACATGTAGATACTTACTAATCAATATAAGCACCCAGGTTTATTTTTATATTTTACTTATACTCAACAATTTTGGAAAATGTGTTTGTCTATATATTTATATGTGTGTATATATTACATATATTCATGTATATTTTTATATTTACACAAAACAAGTTTGGCCTCATAAATATACCATAAAACATTTATTTTAAGTTAGCAAAGATCGAGTATTTTTTACTAAGAACTCTAATCAATACGAATAACTGAACAAAATTACTTGTAAATATAATAAAATGTGTTCATATAGGCTGAAATATTTGATGAAAGTAAATATTTGATCTGATTTAAACTAAACCCATTAGCTACGAAAAAAAAATTGAGTAACTAATTAATGTCATTTTTATAATAATTAATCTTGGACTCATAAATTCCAGTTCAAAACTGTTTGAAATATTTAATATGCTATAAAAGCTATATTTTATGCTCAATAAGTTTCTCAAAACATTAAATTAATCTTATGAAAATTAAATATAAAACCAACAACAAAACATTGATTTAAAGTGTATGTTTAAGTAATAACAATTTAAAAAAATTCAGACAAAAGTATTCACACATGTATAGAAGTATTGAGGTTTAGAATATCATTAATACCTAAGAGTTAGTCTTTATGTGCACCCGGTCACCAGAATGAACCTCTAGAATGGATATAAGTATGTTATAGATTCTCTGATAGCCAATATAGGTCATTAGATTACTCGGTCTTTCAATTTCCTTTTTGAGTCCTCACAATCATTGGTAGGAATTAGATTGTATCCTGTATTTTTAAATGATTATCTTAAATTAATGAGTTTCAAAGGCGTTCATTTAAAGTGTGATTAGCCCTACCTAATTTTCGTGACCCATGTCTTAATACCCGTTTATGGTATTCGAAAATTTACACAAATAAGGTAGGAATGGAAAAGGTATATTCTAGAGGAAACAACTTCATTTTTTTGGAGGGCTAGTTGAAACTCATCTAGGGAAAAAACAACTCAATATGCCCATCCGGGGTTCGATCCAAGTTGTATTGTCACCATAAAATCAGATCAGATAAATCCTACACTATGGTTCACGTACCGTCCTATATAAGTTTATACATACTAACGCATACTACCTCACTTACAATACAAGAAGTGTAATTGTAAATAAGTCTAACCTGTGTCACGTGAAAATTATATTGAGCTTTAGGGGTATCTCAGAGAGGGTTAATATCTTTGTAATCACAGCCCTTAGTTGGTCATGAAAGTGTAGGAGGACAATAAAATGTTTATTGACCAAAATAAATGATGGTAGATCGATATGTGGTCGTTGGGCAGAGGGATACTCTATCCATGATTCTATATTCGAGGAGTATAAGTTGATGTCCCTTGTACCACCGTTCTCCACAAACTATCATAGTTTATCTTTCTCGTGTATCTAAGTGTATCACGTGCTTAATGAAGCCAACTTAGGTCGGCGGACAGACGATACTTGTTCATGACTCCATATTCAAGTAGTAGAAGTTAAAGTGCTTCCACCAATGTTCTCAACAGACTAGCATACTAATGGTAACCGCGACTTGTGTAAGCAGGTTCAGTATTTCTCGATTAAAACCAAGCTTACATCACCTCTAGGGGGAGGTGGCTCTAGAGGGGCTAAGAGGGGGCTACATCATGCATGGGCACGATATATACATATATATATATATAACCATATACATAAACATTTATGCATACAGCAAATTTCAGTAAACTTGATAAGTTTTAGAGTCAGAATTGTTTTCAAAACGTTGTTTAAAAGATTACGGAATCGTTATCAAATGTTCTTACAGTGGCATTTAATATTATGAAATAAATATATTTCGAAAATCCTATGTAAAGTTAATTTGTTATTTGTATATATATATATCAGTTTTACCGTTTAATAATTGCAATTCTAAATAATTAGGGGGCTGAAAAATGCAAGCAAGTTTTATTCGATCTACGCTATAAAAATTCAGCATTATTTAATTTATCACACAATGATATTATAATAATGCAATTATTAATTTGTTTGTTATATGAAGTTATATGAAGAATTTCTTATGAGATTTAAAAACCCTAATACCTGCCTTTGGGGCCACGTGATCTAACGCGCTAATTTCATGTTGGTATAAACTGCCGAAGACGGGGATATTGAGGTTCGATCCCGGTCTGGTGCACTGAATGTGTTTTTTCCTAAGTGGTTTCACGCTCTTCCTCCACGAAAGTGCGGGTGCATTCCCTCTCATCAAACAGTTCATCAACTACCATGTGTTTCTTTATTGTCGAAAATGCTTGGCTGAATTTTTGTGCTTTTAGCTTCTTCTTTATATCCTTCGAAAACTATTATACTCTTTCATTTATAATAGTGTTTAACATAGTTCCCGTATTTGATTAGGGTCAAAGAAAACCTTTATTTGGTATGCCAAACCACACGGTGAAGAATAAATACCCCGTCTACAGCTTGAACTATATTTCCAAAATGTTCTTCATTAAATACAGCAGAAAACAATTAATATGAAACAGATTTTCTTGTTTTTCGCATTTCTAATTCCTAAAGGAGTGAATGTGGATAGGGCAGCCGATTCTACTGAAATACTGCTGTAATTCTTTATCGGCCAGGGAAATTCGTTGGTAAAGTATTACAGAGTCGATAGGATTATTCTCATAATGTGTTTTGTTTTAGAAGTGACTGCTCGTAGGGACAACACTCTCTTTTTCCACTGAAATTTTACAATATTGAAATTATATTCTGAACATTGAAATTTAAACCTGGACAAGGGAATTGAACCTTGCACCTTTGGCTTAGTACGCTACTGCTTTAACCACTGAGCTATCCAGGAACTGTCCCGTGCCCAGGGTCATTTTCACTTATATTTTAAGGCTGAGTCTAATATGAACGCGGATGACCTGGTGGTCTAGGGGTAAGGTGTCAGACTTCTGTGCTGGCAGCTGGGGTTCAATCCTCGGTCCCGGCAAAGATTTATCTGATTACCAAACCCTTCCTTCCCCTCTGACAAGACACCTTGTGAATGTGGGGAATGCCAGGCCTCCACCGTGGTTCGGATTCCACGTTAAACTGTAGGTCCTCCATTTCATCTCACAATCACCCTACCATTACACATTAGCGTAAGTGCGTATAGCCCGAACGGGTAGTAAGACGCGGTGCTAATAATAATAATATTATGAACGCGCTGAAAATATTGAAATTGTTAGCGATTATAGTGGTCATTGAAGATAAGCCGATCTCGTATGTNCGATCTCGTATGCTTTGTAGCAATCGATATTTTCATCTCCTTGTAATTATGGACATTACATTGTGTCCAAATGGAAAGGGATGGTGAGATAAAAACTAATCCAAATATTTTTTAACGTCTTCGTCATCTTTTTATATACCTATATAATATCCTAGCCACCAAAACTTGGCAAATTTCTTCACATTTTTCTGATACATCTAGAACTATTATTAGCACCACGTCTTACTACCCATTCGGGTTGTACGCACAATACATCCAGGATACTAGGCATTTTAAGCGTAAATTTTGTCATAACACTATCATTAATGGATTAAGCGAACAGGGAACACGTCGTTAAAAGAAACACGCGTGGTGAAGAAACAAGTATAGGAACTAAATATTACTCATAAATATTAGTTTTTTTTGCATACCAAGCTATTAATATAAATTAGTGATAATTCCTTCTTTTTTTAAAAAGCATTACAATTAAATAAGCCTATTATGTAACGTAGGAAGTGAGCTACGACAAGGCAATACAATAATTCTGTGTGGCTGCACGAAGGTGCTACGCCTCACATGTATGTAGTTTCGAAACTATCCATCGCACGATAAATATACTCAAGAACATTTTTATAGAAAATTTAATTATATTTAATTATGGTAATTGATTTTTTTACTGTAAAACTACTTTTAAAGAAGATATTGATAGAAAATATAATTTTAGCTTGTCTTTTCCATTGCTGTGGCGGACGCAGACCTCGCACAAAGGGGAAAAATTAGTATGCTATTAAGGCCCCCCAAAAAAGTGATCAGAACATTTTACAGATTTCTGGGATTTTTTCCTATTAAAAATACCTTACGTCTGTCCTATCAGTATTATACGTAAAAATATATCAAATTCAAACTGAGAATAATGTCCCAAACAACCTAATTCACTGCAGGATTAAAAGATGTAATTATATTGTTTTTTAACTGGCTATGATTATTACGTAATTCTATTTTATTAAATAATAATAAAAAATCACTAATTGTAAATTCTGTTCCATTATGTGCTGCATAAACGTATAGCTCGAACGGGTAGTAAGACACGGTGCTAAAAATATAACGTTTGAATGCATATTTTGTAATATTACTAACTAATATACAAACAACTTTCATCTCCCTAACTTTGGATTAATTAATAAAAATAATGTATATTTTGTTGCATACTATTCTTAATGATAAAAACACGTTGTTCAGTTTGCTACACCTAAAACTATATTATTTAAGCTAATGATAACAATGAATGATCATTATCTTATAAGAAACGTCTATCATAGTAATTACATCTGATGGGAGACTTTGAAAAGTTCTTACACAGTTGATAATCATATTAAGTGAGTTCTCTGAAATAACCGTTTCCAAATTCCGTATTTGTCTTACAACTGTAACATTGAAAGGTGTTTAGCATCAATGCTTCTAGCTTTACAAAGAAGCACTTAAGCAGATTGAAATGTTTTCAAGGTTTTGGTTTTTCCAATAGAATGGTTTGGAAGGGAAGGTTAAGCATTCAGAATCTCCTGTGTGTGGAAGAGAAACAACTATTTGAATGAAAATTGGGGCATTTTGATTCTTCAGTGATGTNGAAGAATGAAGATTTGTAGTGTAATCGTTTGAAAGAATAGTCCTATAGTCTCAATGATCACGGAAGTAAAATGGACTGACGTTGTTGGGTTATATTATATATATATAGTCTATCATAGCGACCTACTAACTGTTCAGGCAACAAGTATAATTACTCTAATGGGGTGAGGATGAGGAAGTAAGCATTTAAGAGTTTATACACCCGCATTTGCGTGGAAGGAGAGTACGAAACAATTTAGAAAAAATCCGCTTCAGTAGATCCGTGTGGGATTTGAACCCTGATCTCACCGTTACCAGCAAGCCAGTCTAACTTGAAAGGAACAACTTAGACCATTATGCCACTGAAACAGGTTTGTTGCGTCATATAAGAAGGCAATTTATAGATTGTTGAAAGGAATGTATACCAGGTGACAGTATTCAAAATGTGTTTAGTGAAATTTTACTCTGTTCTTAGTAACAAAATTACTTTGCATAGTAAAACTGCCATTCATGCTACAGCAAAATAAACTTAGTTTATTTTCAAATATTTAATCAATATTTTGGTCTTTGACAATCTGACCTCAATATTTTAAGCTCAAACCATTTGACCCTTATGGGGAATTCTTAGTTAGTAACGATTAGTCCCCTCAATTAACATTCCAAAATCAAGCCAAATAATGAGTGTTCATTGTTGATTTTAAAATACCAAGAATAGGATTTACTTATTTTTAATAGAGTATTTGAATATTTCAATTCAAGTAAAATCAATGTATGTAAACAAATTTGAAAAAATTACAATTCACATGAGTTTTTGTTGTACATTTAAAATTAAGTTAAATGTAAATTAAAAGTTTCAATAAATACATTCTACTGCTCAAAGTTTAAATAGGAGAAATGTAAATTATCTTGCACGAATGAATACAGAAGGAAGTATTTTAATTAATTTCAAGTACTCGTTTACTTAGAACTTTTGAGCCTTTCACTAAGTCATAGTAATTAAAATGATGCGTTTTACTTTACACCCATTACTGTTTCCAGCATGCGGCTTGGGTCAGTTTTTTATTCAAGATAAATATTTTCCACTACCGCTTGCTAGGCCTGTCATAGCCTTGCCTTATAATATAAATTAGGATTAGTACAGACACAACATCCAGTCCCCATCCGTTAATTCATCACTGATAAATTCACCAATGATAATTTTTTCTGTCAGGCCAGGAATAAAATCCAGGACCCGTAGCTCAGTAGACAGACAGGCTATCGATTGAGATAAGGCGTCGGATAAATTATAATTATGCTATATTTATTGAATAAAATTAGTATCTTTGTCAAAGTGAGTTTAAGCAAAATTAAGTTAAAATTACTTAGTAATCTACACACCAAGAAAGATACACAACATATGTAAAAATGAGACTAAAATAAATAGCAGTTGTAAAAAATTTAGAGAAAATTCTTTAGAAAATAATCAACTAAAAGGTATTAATTGTACACAGCTTTAATCAAAATATATTCCAATTTCACTATTTATTCTTCACAGTATGATATTACTAAGAGAAATATGTAAATTTATTAAATGTACCTTAATTTTATATTAATCTTTTAAGAGAAAGTATGAAAACCCGTAATTAAAAAAAATAACCGCCTTGGTACAGGATAGATCCTTTCCCCCTCGCCCATCCCTTACTTTCACCCCCTACCAGATTGTGTAATAAATTAGTTCTGTGTAAATTTCTTATTTTCTTTCAAAATATTGGATTAGTTCGGATCCCCGTTTAAAAAAATCCTCTCACATAATTTAATTTAATAATATTTTGACTCTTGTGTAAATAATAGTATTTAATAGAGTAACTTGATTGCCTATGGTATATTATAAAAGTAAAACCTTGAGTTTTAAAATTTTTGTCTCTTGGCCTGGTAAGCATGAGACACAGATAGTATATTTTTTCATTGGCTAACTATTCTTAAAGACCGAATTTGGACTAAATGGTTTAATATTAGCTATTTTGGAAATTTTTAATTTACTGGCATTATTTTGGACATGGCTATGTAATAATGTACCAAGCATGAATAGTTAAACTAATATATATTGTTTTTAAGTAGATTTCATAAGCAACCATATTTTTTTACAGTTGAGAATAAAAAAAAGCATTTGTCTCCATCGTCAAAAGTTATTCTCAAAATAGAATAATTTCACGCAGAAAATTCACTACTGTTTTATTCTTAAAAGATTCCCAGTATACTTACGGTCACTTTACTAACCATCCTTATTTTTTCAACAGAATAAAACCGTCGATAGACCTGTATTTAACAATAATTTTTTATAACTCAATCTTGAATCTTATTTCATAAGTCCAACGCACTCTGTCACCTATTTTAAATTCACTAGCAATGTTTTATGTGTAGTTGTTAAACTGCCATAGTGCTGCTTCATTTACACTGGAATCTTATTTTTTGTTTTTTTAATAGACTATCCAATTTTTGCGAAAAATGCTTTCAAGCCATCCATGATGAATGACAGGAAGTCCATTTCTATTTTAGTGCAAGGAGATTGACACTCTTTTGTATTTAATTTCTTTATTTCTATATCCCTTTCATCACTCATTTTGCCTCTCCCGCATCTTCTCAGTGTCCTCTCAGCTCTCCCCTTCCCTTCCCCTTTTCCTCTAATCCCTCCCTCCCCGCAGCCGATCAATATCGCTCTTTGCCTCCAACGAGAGATCAAAGGGATGAGCATCGACTAGAAGAACGTTAGCCATCCATTGCAGACCACATTGGAAGGCTATGTAGCGCTACGGGTAGAACACGAACAAGGAGAGGCTACAGAGTCACGTCTGGACTTGAGATAGCTGTTGTTTTTCAATCTTAGAGCTTTGAGGTTGAAAAGTTTTATTTGCATTTCTCATTCTGCGCTGATAATTTATTTTTTTAAACGGTTCAACCATTAGCAAACGTGGTGGGCGGAGAAAATAGTGAGATGTGTCCCAGGGCACAGATGCCCTAGACCAGAACTCCATGAGGGGCCCTTCCTTGTAACCTCTATCAACGGCTGCGATAGGTAAACGTGAATGTTAATGATAACAAACTATGATTACAATAATTGTGTCAATATAAAACTAATATAATTTATAATAACCACGGGTGCCATAAATGAAACACCAAATACGTGTACATAAATCCTCCAAAGAACAAATCTATACACACCTGGGATTATACATGTAGCTCTATTTATATATCTAGATACACTCGTTTTACTCAGCGAGTCTTCTTTGTAAGTGGATGTAAACTAATGTAATTCCAGAGCCGTTTTTTAATAGGTCTTACCGTTTAGCCACAAGAGACCTTCAAAGAAAGGTCCGCACCGACTTTAAAGTTGTTCCACCATTTTGAATTATTTTTTGGGGGTTAAATATATATATATATATATATAATTTTCCCGTCAGTTACAGGATAGAAGCTATAAGTTTGCCAAATTTTAAGTTACTAACTCATCTGGAAGTGGGTAAATATTAATGTCAGGGAGTGATTCAGCCATGTAGTTTTATAGTAGTATATATATAATAAATATAGCTTCGTTCACAAGTCGGGATTAAAAACAAGGAGCGTTTGCGTATATTATATCCTCCACCCCCAAATCAAATAATTACTAAAACCGCTTCGGTGGCCACGTGGTCTAACGCGCTAATCTCACAGCACTATACTATCGATTACAAGGAGCTCGAGGTTTGAACCTCGGTCGAGTGTACTGAGGGTGGTTTTTCCGATATGGTTTTCTACTCTCCCTTCATGCAAATTCTGGTATACTTTTTCTAAATATAGATTTCCTAATCCTTAAAATCACTAGCGTATTTTTTAGTATATATACGTATAGCCCGAACGGGTAGAAAGACGCGGCGCTAAAAAAAATAATTACTATCCCATTAATACAGTTTCCGGCTTTACGCTTGAACTTCTTACATAATATTAGCTGTTTTGGGTTAAATTGTTTGGTGAAATAGTCCTGTTCTAATCACGTAGTAGATATCACATTAAGTTTATTGCTCAGCTCGTTATGAAATTTTATTTGTTTTGTTTCATTGAATTAACTGTTAAAAAGAAATTATGTTCCGTCAACAAGGGGGCTTTTCCACCAAAAATCCAAATTGAAAATCCCATTGTTTTAAATACACGGCTTCATTTTTGTTTTGTTTTTCTTTCTAGAGGATAAAAAACAATGTCTACAAAAATAAATAGTGTGAATAAACTCATTAAAAATAATTATGCTATCTTTACACAACATATAAGTAATATATTTTTACTTAATAAGTCTATTAACACTAGGTATTTTTATAAACAGTTGTTTGTATCTCTGAAAAAAACCGAACTAAAATGGAGCTGTCTTGTTGTTTCACTGGGGTCTTTAATTGCTTTCCTGGTATAATAAGTACTAAGACAAGGTGCCGTTTAAATAAAATTAAAGCTTGCAACTTTTTATTTGTTTCGGATCACTGGGTAAAATGCTAGTAAATGTATCAGTGTAACTTCACGATATAAACAAAATGATTTAATCTTTGTTCTTATACATCCTACCGTTACGTTATCTAGGCATTTAGAAAATTCCCTCACAACTCAAGTAAATTCTTCATTTAAATAAATATATCTTATTTTGTCGTGCTTTATGCCTTACTACCCATCCAAGCTTTCCAAATATTTAAACTTAAGGGGTAGGAATAAGGAAGGTAAAATTAAGAGGTGGTGTTCCTGAGTTCATGTTGAGAAGAAGGGAAAATTGTTTAGGAAATAAACATCAAAGAATCCGAGAGAAATGTGAGAACAATCCTCCCAATTATTGGAGGAAAAAAAAAATACAAGATGTGACTGAGCTGCCATAAACGTGCCCGAAATTTATATTATTTAGATGGTTACGTAGAAATAATACCACCTTTATGGACTACTTATCAGAGTTCCTGACTAAAGATCCAAAGGTAATGGGTTTGATCCTCAGCACATCACAATTTTATGTGAGACCATGGGTCTGGAACGAGGTCATGAGCACAAAAGAGGAGCTACTTGAATTTAAAAAATTCTTCTCTCGTCTAGAATACTGAGATCAATGGCCGGAGAGATCATTGTGCTAACCACATGACAACCTGAATTCAGAGAAGTTGTCACTATCTTAACCTAGCCACTTGGTTGGTATGTCTTGATTTTATCTGCATACAAAATTTAAATCTTCTTCCATTTAAAAAAGTATATTTTATAGTAATTTTCGAAATATTTCAAGTAATTTTACTTATCCATTCTTTTCGTTTAACGCATTTCATGTTTTACATTTTAATATTTTTTCGATTAACTGATTTGGCTCCTTTACATGTCTCCCAACTTTAATTTTTCAACCACATCATAAGGTAATGTTTTATATTATTTGTGCCAATTTCAAGCATTTTTTTATCCTATGCTTTGAAAATTGGTGTGTTCAGACAAAGTTGGAATATCTGGATGAATTTAAATTTTATGCCAAACGAAGCGATATTTTTTTAGTTTTTTTTTACTAGTGGTAAATTATGAACATCTTATTTGTTGAGACAAGTTTTGAAAATTCAAATTTTCAATATTATCTTATTGTATGGCGTGATTTACCTGCATGCTTACAAATATTTAAACCTTTTAACACGTTGATAAGTAAGAATCAAATAGCCAAAGCTATTATTTATGATTTTAGTGAGGATTACTCCATCCAGATAACAAATTCTGAAAATTGAAAAATGGCAATTGGACACGGTAATCAAACCCGGTCCCAGGTTCGATTCCCGTATCCAGGTGTAATTTTTGAGTTTTCAGAATACATTGATAAGTGTTTTATTCTATTATTTTTTAAGTAATTTCTCCTATACCTTAATTTTAAAATATTCATACTTTTCTAGTTAAATGGCTTCAATCACATACAATCCACATTTGGTAATAGTGTAATAATTTAACTTTACTATTTATCCACACTATCCCTAACCACCACTTATTAGTGTGGTAGAAAATTAAAAATAAAGTGAAGTTATAAGGACTATCCCCTAATCTTATAAAAGTATGGAAAGAGGAATTTTAAAACCTATTCAAAAAAATACACTTTTTGATATGAGGGGTAATTTAAATTTGGAATGAAGGTTGAGGTAATAACTAGAAGAACCTGGTCATAATAGTGGATCTGGAATAAACATCATTCGCCAATTAATAGGACTGGAAATCATATGAGATAGCAAATACACCTCGCCATTTCAGTTTATGTGGGATTGAACCGCAACCTCCAGGTTAAAAGACAAGTGCGCTAACCCCTACCCTAGTGCTGCCAGTTATTTCAGCAAATAAGTGTGCGGATCAGCGCTTGTAGTTCTTGTATAGCGTGTCCAGTGTCCGTGGAACTGACAGGCGTCGCTGACTTTATGCTCCGTCGGCGAGTGATTCGATTTGGATTGAACCCATACATTTTACGGGTTACATCTTTCCGTCGCTGCGTGCGTGAATATTTGGACTTTATAGAGGTATTATCTCTATCTCCCCCTCCCTGAATCCCTCCTCGCCCACTACCCTAACTTTCACCCAAATCTACCATCAATGTTTGTAAGTGCTGGTATATAGCATACACAGGCACTTATTAATTATATCTCTAGAAAATAGGTACAATAGAAGAAAAATATGGTTATTCCCTAATAAAATAAACTCATAAAGGGTAAAATATTTACTGTGATGCTTTTTTATTTACCACAACGCCTTACTACCCATTCGATTAGTAAGCATAGGTACTCATACGATAATGTATTAGGAATAAAAAGTTGAAATTTGAGGAAGTTTGCCCGCATTTTCATGAAGAGATAATGTAAAAATATGTCTAATCCATTGTGAGAATGACACCTTAGACCATGCTGCCACCAAAGTAGATGTGATGTCTGTTATATTTTTTTCTATATTATTGCCATCCGTAAACGTAATAATGAAACTCTAAATATGTAAGAAAGTTCACTTTTCTCTCTGTTTGTTTCCAGTAAACTAAAAAAGTACTCATCGGATCGAGACGGGACTTCTTCTGTTGTAATCATTATCTTTAATAAAACGGGGTAAGCTATATACCATCACACTATCGTATCAGCAAACGAAGCAGTTTCAATAAACCCTACTGTTAGTGTGGTTACAGTTGCATCAAACATATCAAATTGAATGTATAGATCTATTTTGTAAGTCTCTTTGGCAACAAGTAATTTGTAAAGATCAACACACTAACTATAAATCTCCTGGGCAACGAGAGTCTTGGGATGTAAACAAACATCCTACCAAGTCCAAAGAGAAACTATATTTTGTGTTGGTTGCTTATTATTCATATGAGTAGGCGAATCGTGTTTCTTTAGCAAATAAAACTACAATTGGGTTAAGTTTAACCATTTATTTGATGTTATATTTACGTAGATATATATTCAAACAAAAATATGACTCACCTATAGAAAGGTAGCTTAAACTCAAGATTGCACAAGGAAGTAATCAAATAATGTATTGTATACAGTGAATTTGTGTGATAGCAATGTGGCTTCAAGACCAAGAAGCTTTGCAAAGGAGATTTCTAAAGATGTGTACCTAAAGCGACATTTAAAATACTTGTAGGAACCTATATTGAGAGCCTAAGGCAGACCACCACTTAACCCCATTCTACGGGCTTAAGCTTCATACTGCGGTTTGAGCAAGAAAAGACTGACAGGTCAATTCAATTTATGCTTTAACTTTTGCCAACAAGGCATGGAGGAGTGTGGAAAAACTCACTTTTAAGAACTGCTCCCGGAACGCTAGAATACTTACGGATTTGTGACTTTTGATGCAAACGATGAAATGTCACTCAACGAACTGTTTCAATTACTCAATGACAACTCTTTTGAAATTAAAGACTTTTTCCAAATGAACTATGAAATTAATTGTTGGTTTTAGCACCGCGTCGTACTACCCATTCCGGATGTACGCTTATGTACTAATTAAGCTAATGTGTTAGTTATTATAAATAATAGACGATAGATAAAGTGTACCCACATTTGCTTAGATGAAGAAATAATTTTAAACGAAAATTAAAACCACCTCCAGTATATCCTAATGAGATTCAAACTCGGATCTACCCATTATCAACCGTCCAATCTATTTCGAGAGTGACGCCTTAGACCATTCAGAAAATTATGACGTTATAAAGAATTAAATCTCAGCAGATGAAGCAACCGTCTAGTTTGTGAAAATTGGTTCCAACACGGAACTAAGAGAGAATGAATATGAATAGGACACCTGACAATGGGAACCAATGACCAATCATCAAATAATATAGGATTTGTATTTGTTTTTGTAGGTATGTGTGTGTGTTTGAGGGTATGTGTTTTAGCACTGTAGTTCAAAAACCAAGATAACTAGAAAGCTTAAATCATACTAAAATGTAAAAATGAAAGGTGGTCTGTTTTCAAGCTCTTCGGTGATCGCTCATAGAAATTCAATGTAGAAGGCAATGGGAAACCACCACCTTTTTTCTTAACTCTCCTAGTGCAATGTATTTCTGCCTGATGTTACAGGAAGCACTAACCATCTGAAGGCATGAATGCATGCCTAATGCCAGATGTATATAAATCACATCAAACCAACATCCAGGTTAATGATTTAAGAATAATCTCTCCAAAATGACCGGATAAAACTAAAGCTGAAATTTTAGATGATTTAATTGGAACGCATTCAACCCAAATGGCCCAAATTTTAAACTTTACACTTCAATCTAACTTGTTATAAGGCCGTTTACACCAGAAACCTCATCAAAAGAGTTACAATCAAGCAAAACCAAAAATTCCTGTTCCCTTCTACAACTATGAATTATTTATTTGCGTATAACCCAAACGGCTAGTAAGACGCGGTGCTAATAATAATAATAATAATAATAATAACTATTGATTACAGCGTTTCTAACTGGAATACACAGGTGCTAAGTTGGGTCTCCCCGGTCTGCTGTAGCCCAGATATGTTAAAACTTCAATATTATAACAAATCACATTTTCTTCCGTAATTTTGTGGTCTACAAATTTTACTGGAAATTTGTCATCTATACCTTCATGCATACATATGCTAAGCCATTTATTCCATAGCTATCCCCTTTGACCATTAGTGTCAATGTCTAGAGCTGTACATTAGAGATGGTGACCTTTGGTCAAAATTGGTGACTCTCTGTTGTTTTATCTGTTCATAAAAGGATATTTACGACGGCCCAACTAGATGGCATTGCGTGGGTCCCTTTCACACTTTCTACCTTATCACATTTTCCCCTCCCTCTCTATTCAAATTACTATCTTTGTGGTCGATCTAGTATTTACAGTGGAGAGTTTAATGAGGAAAGAACGAGAGGAAGTTAAATCTGAGAAGGGCAGAATTTTCATGAAACCTCTATTTACATAGACTTCAAATTTAGAGTCCTAATACTACAACTGGACAGGAAGAGGTTTGATGTTTTGGAATGGACGTTATCATGGTTGCCACGACAACCGCTTTCCACTACACTCCCGGATAAAGAGAGGTGGGAGAGGGGAAAAGCTTATCTTTTCCTAAACCTCAAAATTAATTTGAACTACTGTTAAAAAATATTGAAAGAACATTTCAGTAAATGGAAAAATTGACGTAAAATCAGGAGAGAACTTGTAAAAGGTTAAGACTTAATGCAGTTCAATATTTGACAGGTATTAAAGTCATTAAATCTACTTTCACGTATTCATACGTCAGGTCGTGTGATCTGCTGGCGTCGCTTTTGATAGATATTATCAAAACCTATAAACTAACATTAATATTATAGTCAAATGCTAATAATAGTGACTGCAAAGTTATATGTTTGTGTTTTCTAAAAATTTCTTCATATGAAAACTGGGCCACCGTAATTTGGTCAGTAGTAATTATTGTATTCAAGTCAAAATATAAGCAGTGTAAAATTGAGTCGGTGTCATTTCCAAAAGTGTTGAATTAGTGTTCTGAGGTCTAGATGCTGTTTCTACATTTTAAATTGGGACATTCTAATTAGAGTTTGTATAACCATTCATCAAATGTGTGCTAATAAAAACAAATCCAATAGAGGCTTTTGTTTATTATATGGCCACTCAAATGAATGATTGGGGGGCTATTTTTGCGAAAATTTTAAATGGATGGTGCTAGATAATATAACGATAGATTTTTTGTTTTGTTTTGTCACTTCACCTTGATACCCGTTCGGGCTAAACATATATGTACTAATTACGCTTAGGTGTTAGGGATGAGTAAAGTTACATTTGAGAAGAAGCGTATCCTCATTCACGTGGAAAGATAGTGGAAATTAATTTAGGAAAAATCACCCTTAGTACACCCAACCAGGAATTGAACCTCAATCTCCTGTCATCGACAGTCATGTCCACTGCGAGGCCTTGAAACTGTGACCCACCGTAACATTATTTGAGGTCCGCTGGTTTACAAATATTATTAAGTTATTTTGAGAGTAAAAATGACCAATATAAAGTATTTTATTTACGTATTTAAACCTACTTTACAATCGATTTTATTTCTTAAGTGAAGAAATAAATGAGTTTTTAAACAAATGTACCTTGAACCGTTGAATGATAGCTTTAATAGACAAGAGAGGGGGTAGTATTTTGGATGTGTTGGAACTTAGTCAGGAGTTTTTGCGTCCCCTCATCACTGCTGAGACACTTGGGCGCAGTTTCGTGCCCAGGGCCAATTCCATAGTGATGCTTTCTAAGGCTCAAGTCCAGCCTGATACCAAATATAAAAGGACACCTACCTAAACCAGAATGAAATGGCCAAGTTTCAAATATGAAACTTGTCCATTCTATTCTAGTTTAGGTAGGTGTCCTTTTATATTTGGTATCGAGCTCCTCTTGAGGTGCACTAAGTCTGACTATGAAACTGGCCCTAAGTCATAATTTCGTCTCCACAGTGAGTTACACTGGCACCTATCAGAAGTAAAAAGCGTAAAGTTAGTGTTGAACTTAATATTTTTTAAGATAAGTGGACAAATTTATACTGGTTAGTTGAAGTTCACCAGAAGATAGTGTGTTTGGAGTTTCATGAATTGGTAGCTATCATTAAAGATTACAACTTAAAACATTATTTAGGAGATAAAATGTAAAAAGTTAGTCCGATGTGAAGGCGAGCTTTATTAGATTAGAAAAAAATTCTACTAAATCAAAGCTTGTATCAGATGAAGAATTTATAATTAAATGCAAGTAATCAGCTGCAGCTGTATTATGCTCATTTCAAAATAATATTTTTCCAAAGTCAGCCTGTCCGTAGAAACGGTTGTCAGAACAATTGAAGAGTTGACAGGATGTATAGAAAATTCTCTCAAGGATCGTACATCTAATCTGCTGTTTTAAACCGTTACTATTGATCAAGTTAAGGATATGACTGATACATCTCAGTTATCTATCTTCATCCGTGGTATTGATGATAGTTTTGAGGCTAGGGAAGAGGTGGCTGGCCTTTATCCCACGAAAGAAACTATGAAAGGATGTTATATACCCGAAAGTTTGATGGTAGGTAATCTTAAATCAAGTCAATATGAAGTTTGCAAATGTATGTGAAGTTGTAACAGACGGTGCACCGGTTATGTTTAGTAAACAAAAAATATTGGTTTCTTTGATCAATAAAAGTGAGGACGACTTATCTTTAGTTTAGTATTAGTATATTACCCACCATAGGAACTTATGTGCAACTCATTAAGTTTAGATGAAATTGTGAAGGTCGTCATAAAGTCGTGAACTTTATCAGATCCCGAGGACTCAACCACTGAGAGTTTCAAAACTTATGTCCGAGATGAATTCAGAGTAAAGAGATGCTGTTTATTTTTCTAACATTCGTTTGCTTTCCAGAGTAAGAATGTTTGACTGAAGGAAGACATACAATTTTTTTATGGAACGCCAAGGAAAACCTGTGCCTCAATTTAATGAGCCTGAGTGATTTGGGATCACTGACTGACATTAAGAAATATATTAATCATCTGAACATAGGGATGTAAGGAAAAGTTAACTTAATCCACAATCTTTATGACAGCATCAACTCTTTTCAAAACAAACTTAGTTTATGTGAAAATTCAGCTCCAGAAAAGAGTTTCAACTCCCTTCCCAAAACTGTCATTGTATGTGTGTGTGTGTGTGTGTGTGTGTGTGTTCTGACATGCTGCTCTGCACTTATAGAAATAATTTATTCACAGGGCAACACTGATTTAAAAGAAAAATTCAACCTGGAACCCATTTAATTCCACTCTAAGAATGTTGACAAGGACATCATTCTAATAATTCGACTACATACCTTAAAGATGGTGTCACTGCCTAGGAGTACTTCTTTCTACGATCGGATATTTTCACGAATGAGGATCGTAAAATCAAAATCCAAGACCAGAATATTTGATGATCCGACTTAAAAACACTCTTGGAGTTGCAATATCAAAAATAAACAGTGCCAAATATCTCTATGGGATTTTTTAAAATATATTTAAGAGCATAGTTTTGGAAGATGATCGGCAAGCATTGTAGCAATCTTATAAACTGAAAATGGATTTTCAATTCTAATTTGTATGATATAACACTTTGTATATTATTATGTGTAGCTAACTACCCGTTTGCTATTCCGTGGGCAGCCTGTAAGGGTAGCCTATGTGCTTGGAGGGATTTTCAGATAAAGCGGTAAACTTAGTCATACCTGAAGTGTTACTGAATTTTATCATAAATGATAATAGGAGATGTGATGTATTCAGTCAAAATTGATTGAATTCAAAAATAGTCGCTAGCTCAAGACATTCGTTTAATCAAACAGTCCTTCTGTACGTTTACATTGATGATATAACTATATCTTGAACCGGGAATAAGAAAGTTATTTAGTCCTATCACGATGCCTCTCCCTTCACCGTAGCTCATACTGTCGTAGTTTCAATCCTTCTTATAGTTTAAATTTGTGTCTTTTTTTCAGCATTTTTTGTTACCTCAAATAACATTGCTTATACTGATTAATAACACATACTTACATACATACATACATACATACATACATACATACATACATACATACATACATACATACATACATAAATACATACATATATAAATAAATACATACATACATACATACATACATACATACATACATACATACATACATACATAAATACATACATACATACATAATCACACCGTTCCCTCACGGGGTGGGCAATAAACTGTGAATATAACTAAAAAAAACAACTGCGTACCTAATACATTCTCACTAACTTTCTCCCCAATTCCCTATCCTCGCATACTCCCTTCGCTTCAACAATATCTACACACCAAGTCATAGATGATCTTTTTTCTTAAAACTCTTAATGGTTTTCTTTTTGACACATTCTTCTACCACATTTAGCCACAACTTACATGGCCTACCACTTCCTTTTTGATCCACACACCTACCTTCATATATTTTCCTCGTCACTCTATCCACATTCATGCTCTCAACATTGTCAAAACAATGTCAGACACTTCTTTCACAATGACCTATTGGATTTCCCTTAAAGCCACACTCCTTTAACACCCGTTCTTTACTAACTCTGTCCATACGAGTTTTTCAAAATGAATTTCTTATATCTCATTTCAACCACATTAATCTTTCTCTTGTGTTTCACCTGACAAACTTACGCTTCACATCCATAAAACAACGTTGGTGTATAACACATTTTTATATGCTGCTGTCTTTGCCTTTTTCGATCCTAATTCGTTCTTTGCAATAGTCAATATACATCCAACAATTCTCCGAGATGCAATCAAACGTCTGCCAATTTAACCACTTATTCTTTCATTCTTACAGAACATTCTGCCCAGATACACAAAATCATTCACTTGTTCTAACACTTCTAAATTTATACAATGCTGACAATCATTTCCCGAGCCGTCTTTATCAAAAACGATCACCTTTGTTTATACGAAGACCCATTCTGCCTGGCACCACATTCAAGTTATCTAATGCGTTCTGCTAGGGATTTTTATTCTCAGCCATTCATTTGGAATCATCTGAATATAACAGCACTCTCAAGTTCACGTTGTCCATTTTTACACCAACTACGTCCTCACAAACACCACTCATACACTTATCCATGCATACATTAAACAACAATGGAGATTTAATACAACTTTGTCAATCATCCTGTTCAAAGTCAAACCATTCGCTTAAAGCTCCCTCCACATAAATGCATGCATTACTTCCATCATACACCGCCCTAATTGAATTTACTCGCCATGCATCCACACCATAGTTTCTCAGGATAATCTATAGAATTACTCTATTCACCCTATCGTAGTTTTTTACAGATCGACAAATGCACAATAAACTTTCTTCTTTACTGCTATACATTTCTCAATTATTTATAGCAATTTAAATATCTTGTTCATGCATCCTTTGCCTGGCACAAAACCAAATTGCACACCCCTAATCTGTTTCACATTTTTTCTTCGCACCTTCTCAATTATACTTTCCCAAAAACTTTGGTCAGAATACTTAACCAAATAATCTCCTTTCAATTCTTACATTCACTCTTACTGCCTTTGCCTTTGTACAAATGAACAGTGGACGCATTTTTCCGGTCATTAGGAACAACCGAAATTCCAACATTAATTTGGACTAAATAATAGCAGTCATTGATATAAGTAAATTTATTGTAAGCGTTTATGTATTTAGTTTTTCGTGTCTATTTTACCTTGCAATAAACAAATTATGTGAGTTTAAGTGTTTAAGAATGGTTTGATACGATTATTTTAATGTCAGTACAGTATTGTTGCCTGTGGGCTAACAAGAGAGATAAACTTTGGCCCTCGAGCCAAAAATGCTTTAAGACCCCTGCCTTAGACTATGTGGGCACTGAAGTGGGCATTATATTGCTACTTAACTCTGTCAAAGCCCTTAAGTGTGTCACTTATTTGAAAACATATCCTCATATAGTGATATGTATGGAAATGGTAGATATGAAACCTCAAAATCATCCATACAATCCTCAATAACCTTAAAATTGCCTGTTATAGCCTTTAAAAGTCTATGTTATTTGTTTATCAAAGGCTAGATTTATGTTTCTAAACATTTGAAATTATTTAAGAAAAATGTCGTTTCACGTTAAACCTACTTAAAAATGAGCTAATATCACTATTTCATTACTTGTTTTAGAATATAAATCTTCACTTAGGAAAATATTTCATCGCAAAATGGATGAATATAATGGAGAGTTGTGGAAAATACCAAATTAGTTATATTGCCTGTACAAATCGCCAGACGTTGTTAGGATAGTCAAATTATAAAAATCAAAATATGACTTATAAAATGACCTAAACACTTTAAAAATTACCTCAAAATTTTATGAAAAATTACCGCATAGCTACAAACAAATTATCTAAACATTTAAAAAAAATTCTGGTTCTACAAATGGTAGCTTATGAAAATACTCTAACAAATACAATCTTGTATTATTCCAATGACAACATTGGTTTACAAATATCTTCTTCAGATAAAATTTAATTTTTTAATTTTAATGTTTTAATTAAATGGGTTTTATACTCTTCCTCTTCATTAATATCGATATATTCCCTTTAAATTCATCTTCCTTATTCCCGCCCCATTGTCGTGGTTAAAATTTTATAACCCGGCCATGTTGGACCTATATAATTGCGTAATACTATAAAGCTAGCTATGAAAACAAGACCAGAGCACAATAAAAATATACAAATGTTTAACTTAATGAAAGACTCTTCTTCTAATCGTTGCATAATTTCTTTAAAGTACTATTTATTATTAAATATGTATAGTAAAGCCTTAAAGCCGGACACAAAGTAAATTAGAGGAATCCTACATGAAACTGTACCAATGTGGATACACTTTCTCTACATTATATCTTCCACGTTCCTTTCTCATTTGTGTAAATATGCGAATGACCAAGACGAATATTAGAAAGTGAAACACGCAACGTGTTTAGATATATGTATAACTTTAGCCTCACTTCGTAATACCCGGCTGGTTTCCGTAATTTAATGGGGTGTGGATGAGAATGTTGGATTAAATATATTCTTAATGGCGTGAAGAGAGGGTAAGAAAACATTTAGGAAATATCACCCTCGCTGAATCCAGAAAGTTTTCGAGCGCTGACCTCCCCATCGGCAGCAAACCAAATTAGACGGTTTTGACAAGTGACACAAGGCAAGGCGAGATTCTTTATCTGTATCTGCATGTCCTGTGATCTGTTTGAAAGTGATACACTGGTTTTACAGTAGCGTCTATGCCGGCGTAGTTTCAATTTGTGTGGTGAGGGGTGTTTGTTTGTGATTAAGAACTATGTAGAATGTTAGTTGTATAAAGGACTGCTAAGACTGTGCTTGCATGGTCACCTTCAATACGGTATATCCACGACAAAAAATCTTAAATGGAGTGCTTTTTAAAAACGCTTAACAGCACGAGATGGTGACGAAGCTATTTTAAAAACTCGACTTCCTAAAAGAAAATCAAACATATAACTCCACGGAACTAATCCACCATAAACGTGAGTATACAATGTAAATAAATAAAAAATAAACTGTTACTTAAAAGTATATTTTTATGTGTAGTAGTAAATACACTTAATAGTTTATGAAGTATTCAGGTAATTGCAATGAAATATTTACACATTCATCTATAGCAAGTTATTAAGTTAAATATAGAATATCAAACACTTACAGTTAATAGATTTGGAAAATCCTGTAAATCTAACTTTATCAACTAAAACTAATTTTAAAGTAAATAGAAAAAAAAATCGTAAAAATACTTTTTGAAATTAAAACACAATTAGAATTAGCTATGTGGGGAAAAAATTGGTTTTCTTTAAAACGTTGGGATACACCAGAGGTTGACAAACTTTTCTCCTCGAGGGCCACATACATCTATAAGGTCTCTCTCTAGCAGGCCACGTGTCACAAATATCTAAATTTAATAAATAATTAACTTTATTTTCACACAAAACCACATGTATAGTCACATAAATACTGTAATTACCACACACACAAGCTTATGCTTATACAAACGTAGAATTTATTAACAAGCGTGCTCATTTGTTCATACGTTCACAAACACGCACTTATTATGTATTTAATTCGACATTTTTGTTAGTAAAGTCAGGAGAGTTTTATAATTGTATGAGGGCTTAACAAATGCTTGTCACGGGCTGCATGCGGCTCGCGGACCGTACTTTGGCCACGGCTGTTGGATACACCATACCCCTCAGCCTGGAAAGCTAGTGAGCTACCGACTGAGCTCATGAGGACAATCCTCCAGCGCTTTGACTATCGCAATGACGTCATCCCACCCTCGTGAATACCGTAGTGGTGGTCTTCCGAATAATTTCACATGGAGGCATTTGGAAGCGTCAACGTTATTTCGCCCTCACCGGTTCGTGGAATTCCAGGACAGTTGAAACGAAATCCAAGCCTGGTTTTGAAATAGCTCTCACTCAATATAGCGCGTGACTAGAAAGAGGCTGATTCATATTTGAGGCTCGTGTGACTTGATGATCTGTGACACAATTTCAGCCTTTGTCCTATGGATAGTATTTTTTATGTTATCAACAATGGTGACCATGGGTGATCAAGAATGGGAAATAAGAAGGGTTCCAGCCCCCCTTATTACTCTGAAATATTTCCTATTTTTTTTCTTAATTTTTACGAAAAAATGAAATCGTGTATTTGGGATTTGCCTGCAATTTTCTATCAACAACTTTGAACCATCAATATCCAAGTTAACAGAGATAAAAATGATAAAATGTAGATTTCCTTTCAATCCATCTTCAACAGCTTCCTTTTCTTTTTATTCTGTTTAATACATTTGCGAAAAATATATAATGGTTTTTTGTTGTTGTCGACTTTTCCTACAGTATCTTAGCATCCGACTGGGAAGTAAACGTTTTAATTACGTGTATAGAAAAGGGAGGAGTTTGGAAACATTTTTTTAAACAAATGTACCCTCATTCTCATGGATTGAGCGCTAGAAGCCATCTAAGAAAAATACCCTAAGTAAACCGGGCTGGGATTCGAACAACAACCTCACAGTCCAGACCAGCCAGACCGAGCCAGATATTTAGTTTACGTGCTTACTAATGCAAGAAATGTGTTTAATAACAAGGGTTTGCCCTTACTTTCTCCAGCCTAATGTGGGTATATTTCCTCTAATATACCCACCTACCTCACTGATTATGGAACTACTAACTATACTTTACGTCCGTTAGGCCTACTGTCTCCAGCCTGTTGTCCGGATCAGTTTTTTATTCAAGGCATATATCTTCCACTACCAACTTGCTAGACCTGTCGTAGCTTCATATACCTTCTTACCTATTTTAAGACTAGGACCGGTACAACATCTAGTCTCCGACCGTTAATTTAGCACACATTTCACCAATGATACATTTTTGACCTTGACAAGAATCGAACCCGGGAGCCTTGCCCTTAGCTCAATAGACATACATGCTAACGACTGAGCTAAGTTGTCGGATGGCTCTACTAACCATTGCGTGAAATGTAAGCCCTTCTATTGAAAAATTAATCGATCACTTAGGCCTAAATTGGATTATTTATGGTGTGTTTTGTTCTACAGCATCTTAGTAACTGTTCGGGCTATTCTTACTTACTTCGTGGTATTAGTAACCCAAAAGTGTATTGACGCACTTACAAATTACGCCCCCTATTCCTAATTCTATCCAGTCCACCTCATTGCCCCGTATCCCTATCTTGACTTAGCGCTATCCAGTCCACCTCATTACACCCCATTTCTCCCAGTCAAAGATTATAAGTTCTGCCTTACGACAGGACCATGCCGTTTGCCAGTGAAAATAAACCACCATCACACCCTAGCCTACCACCTCCTTCAGTTCCCAGAATTCTATTATTTCCTTAAAACCATCCCATATTTGAACCCTCCTTCTTCCAAAGTCAAAGATCCCATACGATAGAAAAAAATTAAACTAAAGGTTTATACTAGATTAATATTGTATCTGTTTTGGCCAAAAAGTTGTTTTTTATTTACGAAAATTTAAAAAAAAAACTCGTGTTATTTTCCACCCCAAATTTAATGTTGTAGTTCGGAGTAAGCATCCTGGACCTCCTGAATATATCACATCACTTTATTATATAATAGGCCTAAATTATTTATAGACTTGATTTACCTTGATAATCTTACGAATGGACCTCTGTACCACCTTATAGAAAATATAAAGATAATTTTTGTGGTGAACATTGGTAACCAGGGCCTGGATTTTGGGCATGTATTTATTTTTTTATTATCTATTTTTTTGTTAAATACAATGTTAATAGTTATGTAATCTTTGGTCATGATCCTCTGGCTGAAGAAATTTATATTATATAAGTCATTTTTAGTTCATTTTGGTCATTTTGGAATTAAATGACATATTTTCAATGTTTGCGTCACTTTTGAGGGATTTTTAGTCTTTTTTTAGTTATTTTAAGAAATTAATTTCAAATAAGAATATTTTTAAATACCATCAACAATATTTTATAAATCCATAAAATTTCTTTTAGACACACAGTTGTCTAAGTAAGAAGATAATAAAGGACATACACTTTGCATCCTCTTTGTTTGGTTGTAAAATACACATTCCTGGTGAGCCTGCACTATTCTAAAGAGGGCTACGTTAGAAGGGGGTAGCTATTGCTTCTGAAGCACACATCTGTAAATCAATTTTACATTTCACAGGATGCAAGTTGTTTAAAGTTTATCACTTTATTTTACAACTGTAAAGTGCGTGTTTGGTTTAATAATGTACATTTATTACGAGTTTTGGTTCATTTTTTATGCCATTTCTTGATAGTTTGAAGTAATTTTTAAGAATTTTTAGGTAATTTTACAGTTCACATTTGGTTCATTTTTAGGTCATTAAATTCTGGGCCCTATTGATTAAAACTTTATTTTATTATTAATTTGATTGTATAGGCAATGACAATCAATATCAAATTTTACAGTTATAGATCGTATGAATTGACGTGTAAATACGTGAAAGCACAGTAGCCCCATGGCTTCTTTGGTGCTGACTGACCGCTCACAGCTGACAGCTGACGGCTTTGAAAAGTTACCAGACCAAATTATGTATCCCTACGCCGAACCATATGATCTGCAAAAACATGCGTTTAGCAGCTGTGACTTCTGACAGTCAAAATTTAGGAATATACCTAAATGTTGACTGTCAGAAGTCAGCAATGAACTGTTAGCACCAAAGAAGCCATGGGGCTACTGTAGATCTAGTAACTTTTCTAGCTGTCAGATATGTACTGTATTTTCGTAAAAAATATTGGGACGCATTTATATCCATCGTAGCTGTAGGCTAAGTCATCCCATTTAATGAATAAGGCTAGATCAAATACTGAATTATGATAATTAACTGGATTTTATCTTAGACTGAATACACATTCAGAAGATTAGAATAAATTTGCACACATGCTTGTATAAGTAATTATAATATGTTAAAGGTTTACATTAAAATATCACGATCAAATATGGTTTATTTCTTCAACATCTCAACTCTAAAAGCCGGACACCGAAAATAGAGTAGACTGAAACGTGCCGTACATGGCGGAATAAAACTTGAAAAAGAGGAAGGATGGGGGAAAGACCTTAGTAAAATAAAACGTGAGGCACACAAAGTAGATTTCTCAAACTGATACGACTGTAAATTTTCCCTTTAACGTTCAGTCGCGCGAATGGAAGATATTTTGTTGCCGCCTGACCAAACGCTTCTCCTGGGTTGGGCACAGAAATGTAAAGAATGTCCTGCTTTATTTCCGTCTGTCTTCTCAAAAACCTCACTATGTCCAGCGTTTCGTGGTTTTGTTCTGGTAGGAACAGCATTAACTTATTTTTGTTTTTACTTTTTCAAAGATCTAAAGCGTTTATATTAATAAAAGTCTAATGGGATATGTATATATTAGTGTATATCTGTCCAGAGAAATTTTATTACTTATCAATGAGTAATAAAGCTGAAATTTGATAAAATTATAGAGGAACCACTCAAAAACTGGGTGATTATTTCATACTTGAAAAGTGATCAAAATTATAAAATATAAAAACATGATTTATTTAATGGTCAAATAATGTATCACAGTGGGTTTCCACTTTTGCTTTAATGAATTAAGTTCCAGGAGCTGAATGTTGTATCTGTTCTAGATTATTTTAAATAAGTTCATAAGTCATGTGGTAATATATAATCAATCGATTCAGAAATATCACTTAAAATCCTTTAAATATTTTTTCCTTAGCTTTATATCGTTCAAATGTTGCATCGTACTATAGTTTGTTTCATTAAAACTATACATTTAGTTATTATAACGTGTACTATAAAACAAAACAAAAATCACTCCACACAGAAATCCTCGTGGACGGGGAAACAAAACTTGAAAATATATTTTCTAAAAATACCTTGTTTCAAATTTGTCTTTTGGTAACGATTTCATCTTCCTTCTAGGCTTTATCCTTCCCATTACCCCTCTTCCCCAACTCGCACATCGCATTTACGGCCATAACTTGCGCCATTAAACCTTCCTCGTGGATATTTGACCTAGTTGGGAAGAGTGTCTCAGGTTTAATAGCGCTATAGGTCGTATAATCAATTAGCCAACTCGTCGGGTGCGATGCAGGGGGCAGACCCCTTTACACTCATTAATATCCGGAGAGCTAATTCATTGGCTATAGTAAAAGTCGAAGGGTATTTTTGTGGGTTTTTACTAGAATACTACACGAATAAACTGAGATGGCTGTTTGATTTTTATAATTTATGTGATATTATGGGTATTTTATTAGTGGGGTTTACCAGTGGCGTGTCGTGGAATGTTACCAGGATAATCAGAGCTTGTTAAAACTGTACCTGTGATATTTTCTCCAATTGATATCTATTTGACCAATCACACATATTCCATTCTTTAAATATCCCACATTGGCATGCATTTCCGTTGCTGGCTCCAATGATTATTCTAAGGAGTGATAAGAACAATTTTCAAAGGTCCGATGCCTTAGTTCAGTTGATATCCTGGCTGTCTACCAAGCTAATGGTCCTGGTTCCTATCTCTGGTATGACAGAAAAATGTATCATTGGTGAAGTGTGGGTTTCCACTATCACATTAATGAATTAATGGCTGGGGGCTGTATGTTGTGTCTGTTCTAAATTTAAGCTCGATTATATGTCGTGTGTCGATATAATCAGTCGCTTCAGAAATAGTATGTTAAATACCTCAAATTAAAAAAAAATCGAAGGGACACTTTGAACTTAATCTTATTAGCCTAAAAACAAATCCACAATACGCCACTGGATTGAACACACAATGTCAAAGAAAATGTTTTTCATATCAAAGCACGAGTCATATCCAACATTAACTTATTACATTAGTGTAATTATTACATAAGCGTAAAATCCGAACTAGTAGTGAAATGTGGTGCTAAGAAAATATACTTATAATTTATAAAATGGTTGTATTAAACATCCCAGTAATAAATATATGTGACAACACCACTTGGGATTGAACCAAGGTCCTTTGGACTTATTACTATCCAATCTATTCAAATATTCAAAGAAGTGTGATTTCTATTAAAACTAAAAGTATGGGATTGAAGATTCATTTTAATATGCAATTTTATTGATAAATAATAATTATAAAATCATTTATTTAAAAAAAATAAAAAGTCGTTACATTAAAACCGGTTCATAAAGTCTCGTTGAAATACCGATATTTACTAACTACTTAATAATTGTGATTCTTGGTATTTTCTCTAGATTAAACATTTCTGTTGGATTTTTATAGTACTTTATTAATAGTTATACCTATTCCAAATACTTATATTAGTTCTTATGTGGTCAATTTTACCTACAATATTATTGAAGATTCAAATAGCCAACGCTATTATTTATGTTTTGGTGAGGATTATTCCATCTAGATATCATATTCTGAAAATTTAAAAATGACACCTGAATGTGGGAATCGAACCCGGGACAAATATAATAGCTTTGGCTATTTAATTCTTAAATATGCAATCCCTTACAATTATAATAATGGTACAAGTGGTAGCAATAAGCCAACTACCGATTCGAAGGTGTCTGCGTTATCTGATATCTCGTGATCTTAACTAATCACACATTTCTAACAGACGATTTCCACACGTCCATCACAGACTCTGCCTTAAAAGATGAGTGAATAATTACACTGGGTACGGGATGATTCTTGGATAGCTCAGTGGTAATAGCATTGGAGTACTAAGCCAAAGGTCCCGGGTTCTATTCCCGTGCCCCAGTGCCATTTTTAAATTTTCAGAATACAATATTATTAATAAATTATTTCAATAAATATTTAAAATGGCCCAATTTAATTGAAATGTCTGTTAAAGTTGTGCTTTAGTAAGTAGCACCGCGTCTTACTACTCCTCCAGGCTATACACATATGTACTATTACTTTAATTAATTAGGGACTATTAATATTGAACTTAAATTAAGTGTACCTCCATTTATTTGGAAGGAGAGAGGAACGCCATTTTAGAGTAAAAAGAAACCTCAGTATTTTCAACCTGGTTTCGAACCCAAATCTCCCCGTCATTCGCAGTACAGTCTATTGATACATTTACGCCTTGGACTAGGCACGTATAGTAACATCCATGGCCCGTGGACCCCCCGCGGCACCAGAGTACGTTCTGTGCTGCCCACCTCTTGTTGCTGACGTATATGCTTGTTAGCTTTCGTGTATTTTCCAGAATGGTAAATATTATTTTACTTCGTAATGGATGGGTGTGGCGGTGAGTATGGATGTTAGGATAGTTAGTTGGCTACAGCTAATTCAGAGGCATTTCCACCAAAGATCTGCAAAGCTTTCAGGTATGTGTTGTGGTCGATGTGAAGAAGGCAGTTATCGATATCGACTAATCAGTGAGATCTCATCTAAATTAGATCTTTAAATATTGACATTTAATAAGACAAATTACGTACCTTTATTGCATTTGAAGCAAAGTACATCCCACAATCCTGATCCATAATTTAAAATTTTAATTTCTTGAGCAATTGATGGCACAAAAAAGGATAAAAAAGAGACTTATTCTTTTAAAAGGAGACTTTGAGAGACTAGCCCCCCCCAAAAAAGAAACTAAAAGCTAAATAAGATGCCAACTCCCAAGCCTGAATATACAAACATACTAAGGCAAAATAGAAAAAAAAAAATTTAAGAGAAACCTGAAAATCGAAATATACTTATAAACTTATATCGGTATTTTCACTATTTCGAAATATTTATTTTATACATCACAGGTTTAGGCATTAGTATAATTAGAACTACATATTTATGTCAAGTTTGTTAAGAGTTAAATATGTAAACACGCAAAGTGACACTACTACAATATTATTAATGAAGAGTTACGTGGATGACCGATAACTCGCATCACATTAGCCACAATAATTGTGTGTAATACTGTTATTAAATAAATAATGCAACGTAAAACCTTATTTAAAATAGGAAACTGGGTCATCTATTTACATGATCGTTTGAAGGGTCAGAGGTCAGGGGGGGGGG
>CABFOV010000349.1:34013-88825 GCA_902141375.1 Timema poppense
CTGAATAAATGAGACTGAAGTTTATTCTGCATGCTCACCGGTGCAGGTTATCCACTGTATTGTTCTTGAATATTGCTTCAGGTTAAAAATGGCACATTTACAAATTCACCCTTATCAATCTGTCATGTTAATTTTTATATAGTTTTGAGTAGTTACTATCTTTCACCAGGATGCACGTGAACAGAGGCGTCAGTCTCGTCTTGTCTAGCTTTTCAGTAACGAGAAAGTCTGTTTTCGAAACGTGGCCGGGTGTACAAAGGTGTGCGTATTACCCGAACGGGTAGTAAGACGTGGTGCTAATAATAATAATAATAATAATAATAATAATAATAATAATAATAATAATAATAATAATAGTAATGTACAAAGGTGTTTAAATGGTTTCTCACTCTCTCTTTCCGCTCAAATTTTGGTACATTTCCTCTAAATTTAATTTACTTAATCGTTCCGTGTAGGCCTATATATATTAATTAAGCCAAAGGAAAAGAGATCGGTAAGATATATTTATAGATAATATACCCTCATTTTTGTGGAGAAGAGTGACAAACTATTCAAGTAATAATCACCCTCTGTAACCAGCAGGGATTCTAACCTCCACCAGCCCTTCACCGAAAAACTTCAAGCTGGATAATATTTTAATTTGAAGCCACGTGCCCACCGATTCCAGTTGTGAAATTGATGTACTGGTATTAAAAAATCAATTGTCTAGTGATTAAAACTTTAGGCCTTTGGCTGCAATCACATTTTATTTAGTTTTAGCAGCACGTCTTACTACCCGTTCGGGTCATATATCTTTGGTTATAATAAAATGAGTTACATAAAATACGTATAATTGAGTTGGAGCATTAGTTTCGTGATCTATAAATTTTAAATCCAAATAATTTAAATCAAAAAATAGTTATTTTAATTCAATGTTGTTTCTTGTTCACAGAAATAATTAGGATCACTAAAATTATTGAAAATTAACTCTTTCAATGTTTCTATTAAACTTAGATTTTGACAATGATTATTTTAAATTCTAGTGTATAAAGTTTTTATGTGTAGTATTTCCTACTTTGGGCAAAAATCATAACTATATTTTCATTTAGCGTTTCTGATGAAATACAGGGCTATTATCGTAACACTCCTTTTGATACTGAATATTTATGAAGAACCAGCCTGAAACTGTAATTCTATCAACGCTTCATCATCAGAAAAGTTATTCAACAGAAGTTTTAAAGTATTAAGAAGTAACACAAAAGACAAGTTCCGATGTACTGTACCTACAACTTCTTCATCGAAAACAATAGTAAAGCTTCCACGGATATAAAGTGATAATGAACGTAATTCCCAAAATGATTTAAAGTTTCAAAACATTTTTGGTTAAAGTTTTATTTACTATTTTGTAAAAAATAATACGCATGTTTCTTTTTGTTTTATAGCCTTAATGTTAATATAAAAAGTTTCATAACTATGTTTTATATTCCATAATATTAAATAATAAGAATAATTTATTTCAAAGTTGATTTTTTTGTATCCGTTTTATTTGATAACATGGTATTAATAATTGGTTATATTAGGACCAATACAATTGGTCATATAAATGAAGTTAGGGCAAGTTACACCAATATCATTATTGATTCTTTAACCAATGGATTGTCAATCAGCTGGATCCTAGATCAAGGTAAATTTTGGTTGCAACCAAATTAATCAGGGATCAAAATCTCCAATTATATGACCACATATTTGATCAAATAATCAAGTAAAACAAAAATGGCAACATTGTAAAAAGCATTGTATTTGGAAAATCTAACCGTGAAATTACGTAAATCTATGCATAAGTTTGGCTATGGCATATCAACTTTATATCTCTAGTAGCTTAGGATGTCTGATATTTATACATCTATTTCAATAAATTTCGATGTTGGGTGAGTTACTTAAGAAACATATTTTAAACAATTTTATAGTGATTTAATAAAGATACACAAAAAGTTACTAATATCATATTTTATTTTTCTATGATTAAAGAATATTAATTTACATCCAGTGACTGCTTTGGATCTCATCCACTCTCTAAAACTTCATTGTTTAGTCTAGGTGTCTTCAACATTTTTATCTACAAGGATCAAAGTTTCTGTCTCTGGTTGGCTCGTGGTAAACAATATTGTACCGACAATATTAGGATGGAATAGACACTAAAATATTCATATTAGCTCATTTTTACACTCACATTATTGATTAGGATATCTCGTGAAGTGTGTGCTCTGTTGTTCCATAGTAGGATCTAACACAATTTGTTTCGTCTACTAGAGTTGTCATTTGCTGGTTGAAAGTATTATTATTATTATCACCGCATCATACTACCCTTTCAGGTTATACGCACTTACGCTAATGTGTAATGGTAGGGTGATGAAATGAAGGAAAATTCAGTTTAACGTGGGATCCGAACCACGGTGGAGGCCTGGCATTCCACACATTCACAAGTTGTGATTAATACACGCCTTGTCAGAGGTGACGGAAGAAGGTTTGGCAGTCATATAAATCTGTGCCAGAACCAAGGATTGAACCCTGGACCTCCAGCACAGAAGTCTGACACCTTACCCCTAGATAACCATGTCATCAGGTTAAAAGTACATTTGTATTAAAACGTAAAAATTTTCTTCATGCAAAAAGCAAAAAACTTTCATAAAATAACGTAAATAAAATACTTATGTATTTGATATACTTAACTAATAAATATATATCTGTATTTGTCATTTTTTCTCTTTAAATAATTTTATATTTTTCATGAGTCAGAGGGCCGCAAAAAATGTTACCATGGGCTGCGAGTGGCCTGTGGGCCTTGGTTAGAAGACACCGGGTTTAATTGAAAAGTAAAATCTGAAGACCCCATAATTGACATTACTATCCCTAAAAATAAGTTACACTCAAAATAAATGTATAAGACACATACTTTTATTCATCACATAAAATGACTAATATTCAAAAATTAGTTCAGTTATTAAAACGTATAGATTATGTCTCCCATCAATATGATCGAAGAATTTATGAGAGAAAATTGGATGGTTATCTTGACTATATTTGATCGACAATCACCCCCTGTTTATTGATAATACAACTGAAAATTAGGTTACCTCAATTATTAGAGATCAACTTACATCTTATCGTTGATACAGCCAAGTTTCCGTAACTGGCCCTTAGAATAACAAATAAATGATAAATGTTAAGTATCCAACAACATTGGCATTTGCCTTAGATAGGTTCAAATTGACACCCATTTTCTAAAAGTTACAGTATAAGATAATCTAACCTAGCGTATGAATACAAGAAAGGAGATCTAGTAGATGGTTGAACGTATTAAATGTTTTCTAACTATGCTCAACCATTTACCAGCTCTTCTCACTAATGCTAAACTTTATAAAATGTTATCTCTAAGCCATTCCGTCTTTGGTTACATGTTTATTATTAAATGGCATTAGTTGTGTTTCTATATATATTTTTCGTGTGTTTAGAACTAGACATTATATAATTTTTCAACAACATTAAAATATACTCACTGTAATGAGTATTCGAATATATCTTGATTTAATTATGCACGGTGTTCGGAAACCCAACGTCCAAACTGCACATATAGTTTGTTTGAACCAAAAGTATTACAAAATCCCTATACACTTATATTCTACAAAATATGCTAATACCATTAAATTGTGCTCAAAATTTTGGCGTACAGCGCGGCGAGAGCAAAGCTGTGCAAGCATGCAAGTACAACAGGTTGAACAGGAGTTAGGCATTCAGCACTGCACATGTAATAGTGGTAAGCACTTTCTGTGATGTAGGACCGTTGATGATGACCCTCAGAACGTATTCACATTTCTACATGGGCTCGTGTGTTCTTTACTATTAACTGTTGCTTTTTTTTGCTGCAGTGGTCCAAGATGTCGAGGTTTGTAGTGCCACGCACCTAACTCCTATGCAACCTGTAGTACACGCATGCTTGCACAGCTTTGCTCTCCATCCGCTGTATGCAGAAAACTTTGAACACAGATTAATGGTATTAGGATAGTTTGTAGGATGTACTGTATATGTTTAGGAATGTTGTATTACTTTTGGTTCAGACAAACAATATGTGCAGTTTGGGCATTGACTTTCCGAACACCCTGTATATTTAATAAAGGATTTTTTTTAAATATCTTACCGATTATTTTATAAATAAAGTGTTCGTAATCTTTGAATTCAAACAAAGTAATCGAACCAATCCATACGGACAAGGTTAAGTATAAAATATGAGGACAATAAATATAAAAAGATGGTTTGTCAAAAAAATATTCATGGAACAATATTATTATTTCAAACCGTGCCGTTTTAAATCAAGAATCTATATTTTATGCAAGTTATTTCAATAATAAAATATTCCCAAAGCAAAATTTAAAATTCCTCAAATTGTTTTCGTTATTTAATTAATATAATAATATAATCATTTTATAGGGTTTCAATGATATTATAAACCTAACGTTTATTGAAATTGTTAAAATTATACAATAAACCTCTATTTATATTTTATTTCGTAGTTTTAATTTGTTGTTGAAGTTTTACTATTTCACCTTTGAAAAAAATTGAAAAGGAAATTTAAAATGTAATTATCTAATATTATTATTTTTAATCTATAGATAAAAATTTCTATAGATTCAAATCGTTGATAAGAAGTAAAATATATACTATTGTCAAAAAATACTACAATGAAGAAAAACCTTTAAATATAAAACATTTTAATATTTTCCAAAAGTATATTTTAAATTTAGTCTTGAATATTATAAGTTAAGGCTTTTGAATGGTAAAAATAATAAAGCTTACGTGTTTTAAAAAGGAGAGCAGATATTTTGTTTTAGATCTTTAAAATAATAGTGAAATAAATAAAAATATTTTTTTTATTTATGTATAATTTATTATATAAAATAAAACGCATTTTAAGACATATCTTATATGGCGAAGAATTTAAACACGTTGTTCTTTATATTTATATTTATATATTTGTACTTTTATTTATATTTGTCCTATAATATAAACACCAATAAAATTTATAATTTAAAAGGTCTGAATACAGCAAAACTTATTTAACCTATTGTTTTTGTAACAAATCCAACTATACAGTATCTTGAAAGCTTTCCATTATATTAGTATTTTTAGAACAATAAATATCTGATAAATTGAATGGCATTATATAAATATATTTTCATATTTTTACTGTATTTAATAAATTAATTTGATTACGATATAACTTCAATTTGGTGTAAAAGTAAATTATACCAATAGTTATGATACAATTTATTATAAATGTAATGAAATTAAATACCTAAATAATACAACACATCATTTAAATTTAAACTAAATTTAAAAATTGTTCATAAGCTTGAATTTGTAAAGTAAATGAACGTGTGTTGTTATTCTAAAGCAATAGTTTCACAACTTTTCTACAACACTATTTTTAATAGCAATATTTAGACATACTCAACCCAAATTCTAAACTAATTATTATTATTGTTTATTTCTACTCACAATAAAATAATCAACCCTTGCTGTAGTCAGAATATAAAATGTTTGATATAGTTTGGCTCTCAAAATAGTGTAGATATAAACATACATATTTTGTGTTAGTTAATTAGTTTTTAATATTCCAGTGAAGGCTCAATAATTATCCTTAATTATAATTTTGGGAAATTAAACTATATTTTAAGTAAACTAATAAAAATAAACCTCAATATATATATATATATACGAGTTGAAGTTTATTTTTATTTATATATATATATATATATAAAATAAACTTCAATTTGTATATATATATTGAGGTTTATACTTATTAGTTTGCTTTATTAATAGTTTAATTTCCCAAAGTTATAATTAAGGATAATTATTGAGCCTTGACTGGAATATTAAAAACTAATTAACTAACACAAAATGTTTTTTTATATCTACACTATTTTGAGAGCCAAACTATATCAAACATATATATATATATATATATATATACATATATGGTTAAATAGAAATAAAATATAAACTTCAATTCGCATATTAGTTTGTATATCCTTATTTTTTAATTGTTTTGAAAAAAAACCTTTGTGCATAATGAATACACAAATATAATTAACATAATGTAAAATTATATTAAATTGCATCACATATGTTCTTTATATATATATCTATAATATTTATACACTGCACAAATTAAATCAAAATACATAGAGTACTGTTTCTGTAAAATTAATTGCTCTTAATGAAATAATAAATTATTATATAGAGTATTGCCTGTGTTTAAATTCACTATACCTCACCGTAGGAATAAAAATAGCTAGTTTAGATATACATACATTAGTAAGTATTTGTTTTACGACGTGGTTTAAGAGACGAATCTAAAATATATAGATGTGAGGTAATTTAATGTGTGTGATTTGGATTCATAGCAAATATATTTTAAGCATATAGTGAAATGTGTTGTGGTATTTTATTTTTACCTATAGCTCCTTTTATATAAAATTGCAAATACAACCCAATTGTAGAAGTGTAATTTTAGATAGAAAAACTGATTTTTCCTTTCTAATATTTAGAGAAAGGTGATAGTTAAAAAATTGATCTCTAGATTATGAATTATTTTCTTTTAGTTCTATGTGGATACAAACCCAAAAAAGTTGATTTTACAATTATATATGTCTCCATGTATATCTGTTTGTCTGTATGTCTTTGGCCACGGTTTCAAAAGGGTTTGATGGATTTTGTTTTAACTTGATATTTAAATACTATAGGACTATACC
The DNA here is from genome assembly GCA_902141375.1 of Timema poppense. Taxonomy (NCBI): domain Eukaryota; kingdom Metazoa; phylum Arthropoda; class Insecta; order Phasmatodea; family Timematidae; genus Timema; species Timema poppense. The sequence continues at coordinate 40,802 of CABFOV010000349.1, forward strand.
ACAATAATTTTTGTTTTTGCCCTTGCCCTTATATTAAGGTCAGTTTACTAATGAGTAATTATTTGAATTCAAAATTTAGTATAATGCCTCTAACGGTTTTGTTTAAAATGCATATCTAGTATTTGTTTGACATAAAACATAGCACTATATAGTTGTTTTTTGGAAAAAATTCTTAGAAGTGTAGTTTACTGAAGACTGATTTTCCAGTAACTTGAAATGTTTTACAAATGGCTCTAACAATTTGGTTTCTACTGTCATATTATACATTTGTAACAAAAATTTAACATAGCTCATACATAACCAGGGACGTGGGACAAACTCTTGCTTAAGTGACAGAGGGTAAAAACAAGTTTTGCGTAGGAAATTTTTATCTTGGTGGTGTTTTACAGGACAAATAACTCTGTTTACTTGGTTTTGGGTAAAATTTTTATAAACTGTCTTTTACTTAGAAAAGAATTTTGAAAATTCAAATCATTATGAAAATGGCTATAACGATTTGGATTAAAAGTATATACGGGGATTATTTGACATGAACATGACAAATAAAGCTGATTAGGCCTACTTGTTTTGGGGGGGAAACTTCGCTATGAGTAGTTTACTATTGACTTTTTTAATTAGAAAATTTTTGAGATTTACTTTGGAGATTTGGTGCAAAATTGGCATCTGAAGACAATTTTACTTATCAATAATAATGCATATTTATTTAATGAAAGTGAGTTTAAGGGTAGTTTACTCACAATAAGTTATAGAAAAATTGAATATTTTGTAAATTAAACTTGAAGATTGAATTCAAAATGGGAATTTGTGAATAGTTTTTCATGATAAATCATAATGCTATTTTATATTTAGAATAACAAATAAATTTATGGAAGCTTACAAATAATATATTTTTTTAAATTTGAATTTTGTTAATTATATTTGAACAATTTGGTGTAAAATTTATATTTAAAGAATAAATTTTGTGATTCACAAGAGGATATGTTTTTTTATGAGTAATACTCATTAAGGGTAGTTTTGAAAAATTTCTTCTAAGCTATAATAAACAATATGAGAAAGTTTGTGCGATTCTTTCGTACCTTTTATTTTTAAATGCTAAGCAGGTATGTAGTTATAAAATGAGTAATAGGACTTTAGTATTGTATATCTTTAAATTGAGAGGAATATACTGACTGAACCTCCGTTAAAGAAATAATTCAAGACCGTATTAATGATTTATAATTAATCGGTCACAATATGTTATAACTTATAGCTAGAAAGATCTGACACTAATTTTAACCTCTAATAGTGTGTTTTTCTCGTAGATTTTAGTTAAAGAAAAACAAACAAAAAAATCCTTCAATAATTAAGTACCTATCAGAATCGCTTCTGAGTTTTAAAAATACAATTGAAAATGTATTAAAAATTATTTTAAATTAAACTAGCCTTGGTACATGGCTAGTTCATTAAAATGAAATCACTTATCCATAGTAAGTTCACGTTAAGAAGAAAATTATCTGACAGTTACCAGAACTCATGCGTAAATTTTAGTGATCTTTAAATGTCACTTTTTATAGATAGTATTGATATAAAATATTACTTAAATGTTATCAAGAGAGTTCTCAATTTGTGGTAAGTAAAATGATTAGTTTCTATTAAATGAAAAGTAGTATTAAAATTCGGTAAATAATATACATTTTTCAGCTAAAACACTCTCACACTCTTATGTGGATGTAAAAATTACGACTAAATTTAAACTTCTTGAATTTTAAATTTGAGTCTCTTGTCACAATTTTATTTTGTTCTAAACAGCCAGATCAAACATATAATCTTTTTTTACCAATGATATGTTTTCTAGACTGTAGACTTTGATTTGTTAAAGGAGAAATTATTAATAATAATACAAAAGATACTATTTTTCTGTCAAGTTTAGGCAAAGAATAATGTCGTCTGATACTAAGTAAAAATGTGTATAAGCTGTGTATCATTAATTCTCTTTAAGAATCTACATAATTGACCATATAAATGCCCAGTAATCCATTTCATGAAACAATTCAATTTCGTTTTATTTCGCGTGTGTTCATCACATTTAAAAGATGCTATAATAAGCTTGAAAAAACATTTTGACGTTAATTTTAATGTGAAAGTAAAAGTTTGTAAGAAAACACGTTTCATAAAATTTCAGTGACCTTTTTTTTTTATCAAAGATTAGTGGGGAAAGATGTGTTTATTTTATTTTTTATATTTCCTTCCTGCCACGTTTCTACAGTATATGTCATATTTCCCTATATATAAATTCACACACATGTATATTTCAGAGGGTGAGCGCCTCTACGAGCTAGATTGACACGTGTCTTTGTATTTACCCACGTGCTTCACTCACCGTCAACTATCGCTCCGTCACGTGGGTCTTCGTTGTCCATTTCTGCCCGGAAAACCAAAGGGTCTTTTTTATTCAGACAATACCTTGTCACTCACAAAAATAACATCACCCAAATAAAGAATCAAAATAAAGAATCTCGTTACACATCTACCCGAGAGTAGAAGAAATATAATATTATTTGACTCAAACCAACCACCCCAAAATACCGGATGAAAGAACTACGATCTTAAACGCGGCCAAACGCCACACTGAGGAACTCCCGCCAGCACTGTCGCTAAAAAAAAAACCACCCTCCCCGCGCGGGGCGGGGCGAAGCGAGCCGAAAACACCCGACCGGTTAACCATCCCCTCCCTCTGTCACCGTTTCTAACCTCTCTTCTTGCAGAGAGTCCTTGAGTCGACTCCAGGCGACGGTAAGAGGCACGTCTGCGCGCCTTAGGGACTCGGACTCCGCCCTTCTAGTTTTTTGAGAGGGAGGCGGGAGAGGGTATCTGTTGCTTCTTGATGCACGAGGTGGAAGTGATATCCCCCCTCCCTTCCACACACCCCTTTTAGCTGAACTCACGCCCGCCTGCACTGGAATGCAATTTCATTCTGGAGCTTGGTAGAACCCACACTGTGTGTTGGTGTACGTACCGTAACCCACTTTTTTTAGTCTAGGAACAACTTTTTTATCAGTTTTTTGTTAGAATGTTGAAAAACAACATTATTTTCTAAAGAATGCGTTTAAAAAATTAATTAGCAGTTTTATTTGTAATCAAAATAAAAAGCGTGATCAAAAGGTATGTGAAGGTTCACACTTAAATACTTCAAAAACATCACAGAGCTTGATCAGAATATACTATTTATAGATTTCATGCTGTGTTAACGCTATATATATAGATATTTGTTGTTGTCACTCCTTCTCACTACCCTTTAGGGCTATACGCAAAAGTTATATATAAATTACTTAAGTGTGTTTGGGATGAGCAATATTTAATTTATAAGAAGTGTGCCTATATTTGCGTGGAGTTAAATTGTAAAACCCGTTAGGAAAAACCACCCTCAATTCATTCTACCAGGATTTGATACTCGATCATCCCAACATTGGAACTCTAGTTTATTGCGAGCGTGACATCTTAAGCCATAGGTCGGGAACCTTTTTGGGGCCTCAGTCGACTTTTAAATTTATGAAAGTCCTGTTATCACACTTAGTTTCTCCACTATACTTTTAATTCTTTTTGGTATACACCTTGTATTTATTCCTTAAATTCAATATTTCCTCCAATAATTATGTCCCTTTCTTTATATAAAATGCATAGAATATACACTCCGTTTACCCTGGACCCCAACGTAGTCTGGGGAAGCCTATAGACCCCATGGTAGTCAGGTGAAGTCTATAGACCCCATGATAGTCAGGTTATTATTATTATTATTATTATTATTATTATTATTGGCACCGCGTCTTACTACCCGTGCGGGTTATACGCACTTACGCTAATGTGTAATGGTAGGGTGATTGTGAAATGAAATGGCGGACTTACAGTTTAACGTGAAATTCGAACCACGGTGGAGGCCTGGCATTCCCCACATGGTAGTCAGGTGAAACCTATAAAGCCCATGGTAGTCTGGATAAGCCTATATACCCCATGGTAGGCAGATGAAACATATAGACCCCATTGGTAGTCTGGATAAGCCTATACACCCCATTGTAGTAAGATAAAACCTATAGACCTTATGGTAGTCTGGATAAGCCTATAGACCCCCTTGGTAGTCAGGTGAAGTCTATAGACCCCATTGGTAGTCTGGTGAAGCTTATGGACCACTTATCAAAATAATAATTTGTATTTCTTAAAACATCATGTAAAGGATTTTAAAAAAACATTTATATTGAAATAAATTTATTAAAATATTCGTAACAAAGTTATAAGTACTTCTTATACTACTGCGACGTATTTTCTACTCCATAATTATTGAAGGAAACTCTTGATTTCAGTTGTCTGAGGTTAGCGAAATTAAATAAAAATATTCCTGCTTTCGACAATTTTACCACCGAAATGGGTTCAAATATGTTCTCAACATCAAAACTTTAATATTAAAATCATGCAACAATACATATTCAATTTTAATTCGCAAACATGTATAATTATTTTATTTATGAACTATGTTCACATTTGAATCAATTATATATAATTATTATTAAAGTGCATGGTCATATTTTTGACTAATGGTTTCAAGACATATTTTAAATAAACTCATTTGTCGACAAATTTATTAGTTTAAGACATATACAAAATACATAAAACCTCTCTTCCAAAATAATCATATTGCTTATTTGGGAAATCCTAGTCTGAAATTTTTTTATTTTATCTCATGGTATGTTTCGATATTTACTAAGTGCAATGTCTTCGTATCAATTTCTGACATTAAACGAAGTTATAACTTTGCGTGACCCAATAGTTAAAGCGCAACGTTTTTTTTGTTTTTTTAATAGGTGTAACATATACTATATATGATTATTATAATATAATGGTACACACACAGTTACTCGAGAAGAGACTCGACCCGTCCTACCCACTTCAACGTTCCTGTTCGACTATAGATGGTGCCGGTCAGGGCCAGTGTGGCGTGTTGTGCCAGATGACGTCAGGAGTTCGACGTCACAAATGCCTCAAGACAAGGGATATGGTATCAAAAGAAAAGTATCGATACTTGACACTTTAAAAGTGTCGTAAGAGAAATATCGATATCGTACTAGTATCGAAATAAAAGTATCAATAACAGCAAATTTGGGGGGTGGGGGGGAGAAATACTAGTATCGAAAGTAAAATATTGAAATTGATAAAGTATCTATATTTTTTTCACATCCTTACTAAAGACCCCTATAAAACGCTTTAGATGCTTTAAGACCCCGGCGGAAGCTTTGAGAGTATTTCATGAATAGAACCGTCTGGACGAGAGCCAGTTATTTCATTGGTTCCAATCATGCGCCATCTTCCCCTTTCTTTATCCATCTCTGCCCTTGTTTATTTCCCCTCTTTCATCTCTGGAATCACGTAAGGACTTTCGAGGACTATAAAATGGCACGTTTCGTCTGTATTGTTACTCATCATACCACCATCGATTGCTTAGGTAAACTATGCGCTGCAGGCTTACAATTCTATATCCAAAATTTTTTTTCAACTTATAGCTAATCTTTGTTAACCCTTTCAAAATTATTATTTTGGAATAAATACAAATAGCAATTATTTATTTAAATCATATATTAAATTTAAAATTTTATTTCAGAGGTCACTTTAATAAAATGTTTGTTACTGCGGGGTTTTTTTTCTTGAGGCCACTAGGTGGCGTTAATATTTTTCTAAATATCTTGTTTGTATTTTAAATTCCACCATATTGAATAAGGAAATAAAATATCTTCTTTTTGATAAAATGCCACTATATTGAGCATGAAAATTAAATCTCTAATTTCAAACTAAATGCCGTCATATTGAACGTGGATGGAAATGGCTTATATAATCGTGAGATTGTCGTATCTGGCGTGGAAAATTAACAACTCTTTTATAATGATTATGTCAATTTACATTAGTTATGCTCACTTATAATATATTAACTTTTATTATGAATATGACGTTAGCATTCATTGTAACTAGCTCTCACTATTTAAATATTGGTTTTGAGCTTAAACATTAACGTAGTTGATGCATGTAATGCTTCAATTATGGATGTTTAAATTTAGGTTTACCCTCTCGCCCAGATTTTGTGGTCTACCAACTACTCTAATTAGTTAGGGTTTATGGAGGTTGGATTTAGAGGAGGTATACCCGAATTGCGTGGTGGGAGAGTGGAAAACCTTTTATAAAAAACAACCCTCGATACACCAGACCGGGAATAAAACCCCAATCTCTCCTTCATAGGCAGTCTAGTCTATTTCGAAAGTGATGCATTAGACCATGTGGTCACCGAAATGGGTAATAATATATTTACAAAAGAAGATATTAATGGATTAATTTAGGGAGAAAATATGTCGATGGTAGTTTTTGTGTGGAGAGATGATGAGGACACCACAAGGCTAAGTTACATCTGGAAGATCAAGCACCAATTAGCCCTCGATCTCCAATCGGCAGAAAATCAGACCAGACGAGGTTGATGCATTAGCCCGCGTGCCCACATGTGCGGGTATCTAACGATGTTATTAGTTTCCTCTTTCCATTTCTTATTCCTGATATTTCCCTTTCCTCTTTTGAGGTAGATATTTACTATTTTTTTTTTCAACACGAAAAGAGTAGATAAAGAGATTTTTATGAGTGGTTAGGCTGTAACCGATTAAACGACACTACTTGAGGTTGGTTCGGTGACCTTTCCAGTACCCCTTTTATTTTTTTACAGCCTCTTTTACGCACAATAGCTTTTAATCTTTAATACTATCTTTCTTTTTATTTTCTTATTTTCTAATAAGCTTAAAGTGTTTTAACATGAGTACAACTCTGTGGTCGTCCTGCCTTTTTATATTCTTTTCTCCGTGTTGGTTAATTGTATGACCGCCCTGGGAGTAGTTCATCTGCAAGATGGGGATATGAATGTGTGTATGTGTTGTTTATGACCTGCCTGCGTGACTGCGCGGGTCAAATGGGGCTCGGAGGAACGCAAGTCTGTGAACAGCCGAGTTGGAAAATATGCCATGTTTCTTTTATGATAACATTATTTTTTATTCCTTATTTTACCGAAAAACGCGCCTCACTTCCCGTCAGAGCTATACAAATATATACAATTACGGAGATAAGATGGTAGAACTGAGAAGAAAAATATACCCGAATTTACATGAAGGGAGAGTGGTATATCATTTAGGTAAAACACCAGACCGAGATTTGAACCCTAATCTCTCGATCATTGTCAGTACAGTCTATCACGAGAGTGACATCTTATTATTTGACCACCGTATAGGGTCTTAGTTTATTTAATTTAGGCTGTTCCAACATTTTTTTTCCCCCAAGGGCCAAATCTGATAATTATTTTCAATAAGGCCGAAAATATAATTAGTAATATCATCAAATTAACTCAATCCGCTTCAGTGGCTTCGTGGTCTAACGCGCTATTCTTGTGCTAGACTAGACTGCCGATATTATGGAGATCAGGGTTATATCCTAGTCGGATATATTGGGGGTGATTTTTACTAAATGGTTTTCCATTTTCCTTACGCGCAAATCTGGGTTCACTTCCTTTCAATTAAACCTTCCTAATCATCAAAACATTAGTGTAATTAGTACATAGGCCTATAAACCGAAAGAGTAGTAAGATGCGGTGCAAATAAAAATTATGTATAGGTCTAAAAAAACACTTATCTACGTTTGATAGAATCTTTAAAAAACTTTACTGGCAAAAAAGTGTATTAATATTTCAAAGATATATTATGAAATATCCACTCACACACACACTTTCAGAATACAAATTTGGATTATAAATATGTATTTTTTATTAATCAAATAAATGGTTAATAAATTGCGTTCATGACCTTTTTAAATACAAATTTTTATTTAGTTCGTTATCTATTTCACGCCTACCACCAAGGGCGTCCCTTTAACTTCCCTCCAATACACTGTGAGCGTCACATTTTCAGAGAATGAGGGCCATGTTTGGTCCGCGGGCCGCCAGTTGGACCACACAGGCTTAATTAGTTTGATAAAGCGTAGGTTCGATTCACTGACTGACCACACTATGAGTTGTGAGACTTGTTTTAGAAGATAAATATAAATTGATTTCAATAGTTACTCAAGAGATATTTAGGTGAGTATAATTTTTTTTATTTGAAAATTTACATCGGTGGACACGAGGACTAAATGCCCGGCTCGTCTAGTATGGTTTGTCATTGATGGAGAGGTTAAGGTTTAAATCCTAGTTGGGTGTTACATACTGAAGGTAGTTTATATAAATGGTTTTCTACTCTCCCAACATGCAAATATAAGTACATTTTCTATAAATTCTACCATCCTCATACTTACACAATTATTGTAAAGATAACGATAGCCCGAATGGGTAATAGTATGCTTTGAAAATAAATTACTCCCATGTTTAATTCACGTATATAATTTTTTTTCAGCACACATTTTCAAACAATTTTTAAAAATCTACAAGGCATAACATATGTTTTCATTTGATTTTGAAGCCAGTTTGTTTGAACTAGAGACATCGACACGATCAGTTTTGGTCTCACGGATATTTAGCTTACTGAAACGAGAGTTTTCAGCTTAAGCTCAACTGACTATGTGGTTTCTCTATCTTACCTTTTAATTTACCCTCTCCCCTTTATATGATCACAGGTCTATTTCATTCCCATCCACCCTCTTCTTCGTGTTTGATCAAGTTAAATAATTTCTGTTTATTTTCACCATCCTTTACTACTACATGCATCTATGTCAATTACGCTAATATGGTAGAAATGAGGAAATATATAATATAGAGGAAAGTAATCTTATTTGCTTGGATTGAGAGTGAGAAGCCATTTAAGGTAAACAACCTTCCTAATAACACCCGGCCAGGATTCGAACTCCAATCTCGACGACACCAAAAAACCAATTTATTGCTAGAGTGATGCGTAGGACCATTCAACCACCACCGATGGCAATTGTTAAATAATTAAGTAACAAATGGCCGGTCTTATAATCAGGAGTACAATTTAGACAAATAAAAGGCGATAGAAATTAGAAGTCCACTAATTTAATATAAATTAATTATATGAGATCACAGTCTGTCATTGTTAGTTTTATTTTACTGACGTATATTCAAATGTGCTTACCTACTCTATGCCACTAGAAACTCTAAAGGTCATTGCCGTACTTACAAAAGTGCGCCCCCTTTTTCTATCTTGAGCTAGTTCTACCTAGTCCACCTCATTACACTCTATCTCTCTCTTGAGCTAGTTATATCCAGTCCACCTCATTACAATCTATCTTTATCTCTATCTTTAGCTAGTTCCATCCAGTCCACCTCATTACATCCTATCCCTATCTTGAGCTAGTTCTAGCCAGTCCACTTCATTACACCCTATCGTTATCTTGAGCTAGTTCTAGCCAGTCCACTTAATTACACCCTATCTCTATCTTGAGCTAGTTCTATCCAGTCCACCTCATTACAATCTATTTCTATCTCTGTCTTTAGCTAGTTCCATCCAGTCCACCTCATTACATCCTATCCCTATCTTGAGATAGTTCTAGCCAGTCCACTTCATTACACCCTATCTCTATCTTGAACTAGTTCTATCCAGTCCACCTCATTACAATCTATCTCTATATCTATCTTTAGCTAGTTCCATCCAGTCCACCTCATTACATTATATCCCTATCTTGAGCTAGTTCCATCCAGTCCACCTCATTACATCCTATCCCTATCTTGAGCTAGTTCTAGCCAGTCCACTTCATTACACCCTATCGTTATCTTGAGCTAGTTCTAGCCAGTCCACTTCATTACACCCTATATTATCCTACCATATGCGTCTACGTCTTCCCAATGATCTCTTCCAATTGGGTTTGCCGGTTAATACCCTGGGCAAGGTTCTCGATTCTTCCATTCACGCTGCATGTTTTGTCCACCGTACTCTTTGAGATTTGATTATTCTAACAAAGGCTGATAATGTGTACAGGATATCTAACATAGCATTCTGTAATCTACTATATTCGCCAGTATCTTCATATATTTTTGGACCAAATATCTTCCTAAGCACCTTGTTTTTCAACACCCTAAATTGGTTATCGTCATGTAAGGTAAGAAACCAAGGTTCACATCCATAAAGAACAGCCGTTAAAAGTTAGGTATTATAGAGTCTGAGCTTTACATTCTTTGAAAGTAGTCTTGATGTCAACAACTTACTGACTGGGTAATAGCATGCATTTTACAAATATATTTTTTTTCCTAATTTTCACTCTAGCATTGTTAAATGCTAGTAGTATAGATAAATGTTACACGGTATTTTATGAGTCGGAATAAAAATGGATTTCCGTATCTCTGTAAATATTTGATATCCTAAATAACTTATCATTGCAAAATTGTTGTACTATAAACTTGTATATGAAATATATTTTTATAAAACCAGCAGTATCTGAAATATTGGCAAATATATTAATACAATTTTGTGAGCTTTAGTTGTAAAGAGTTAGTACTTAAGTTTTAACGCAATAATTCTCCAATGCCATAGAGTAAGTGAATATATTATTATTATTAGCACCGCGTCTTACTACCCGTTCGGGTTATACGCAAGTGAATATAAGTAAGTTTCTCAAAAAGCTTATGTCAGTTTTCCTTAAACCTCTTAGGAGAAATGTATGTATAACAATGATCTACCGCTATTTTAGACTCAATATTTTTTATTAGTTAAAATTTATAAATGAGGAATTTAATAGCAATGCGATGTCCTGAAGATTTGCAACAGGTAATAAAATGTCAAATATTTTAACTGGAAGTCGAAATTTTAATACGAGGTATTGACCCTTGTGGACCCAATATCGATCTTTTTTAATAGTCAAAACATACAAATGAGGACATTAATTCTTTAAAAATAAAATTATAAAAATTAAAACCGAGACTCAAAAAATGTTTTACATAAGTAAAGTGCACTCTATGCCTGTGTTTGCTAATTAATGTGTATTATTTTGTTTTACATATAATACGAGTTTTGAGTAAATATCTTCCTTTTTAAACAATAGAGTGAGAAAGTACGTATGGAGTTTAATACCATTTATTTTTAGAATATTTATAAATCTTTTGAAATGAAATGTAATCAACATCATTAGAGCCGATTTTAATAAAATCGATTTTTTTTCTCTTTTTGCCCTTCAGTAAACTACCCTTAATGTTAGGGTTGGTCTAAGAAAACCTTGAAACAACCCTATGGAAACTCTAGATACCAAGTTTTAGCCCAATCAGTTAAATGGTTTATGTTCTAGTCTGAGGTACAGACAGACAGCCAGACAGACGGAAATTCAAAAACAACTTTTTTAAATTCGGGGGGTCATGAAACGTTGAAATTCATCAAAATCTCGGTTTCAATATTTTTGACAATCACAATACTTTCTATACCTTTAAGATAGCGAGAAAGTAATTACTAGGGATTGAGTTATTAAATGGCACTTCTACATTAATCCCAAATATTAGACTTTCAATGGAACTTAATCTCCTTGAGGAAAACGTTAAACAACATATAAAAATACGCCCCCATATTTGAGTAAACATCATAAGCTTAAGCTTTTAAGATTTTATGTCTGGGTTTGGCATGAACTTACGTTCAGAAGCTCGCAGATGTGGCGCAATAATACCCCCCACCAAGGTAGTTCCAGCCCTCCCTCCCCTTACCAAACCACCCTTAGAGATCACTTTCACAAACCAGCGGCCTCCATCTCGTGACGTCGATACAGATTTATACAAATATCAAAGAGGAAAATATAGAACAAGAAAAAAAGATAGAGCCTTGAAATATGGGCCGTCTTTCAAGCTCTTTCCAATATCATAGAAAGGACGTTCTTCTTTTGAACAAGATATTTCATTGAAACTACTTCATTTTGTTGTATGTTGAATGTGATTTTATTTTATATTTTCTTTCTTGTACTTTGATATTTTACAGACTGTGAATTATATAGGAAAGAACATATTGTTCGGTGAATGAAGGAGCATTGCAAATATGTTTCGAGGGAAACCAATCCAAGATCATGTATTTATTTATTTAAAAGTTTACAATACAAGTTTTCCAATCAATTCGTATTATTTATATAAAGCTTCAAAAAACTTAATATATAGTATTTAAAAGGTGTAGGAATACAGAATATAGAATTTTAAAAGGTTATTTTATATGAATCTATGATTGTTTTCATCACAGCCGTGATATTATTGTGATGTTAATTGATAGGTTTAAAAATAAATTATGACTTGTTAATCAGTCGGATATTATTCCTTCAGATGTTTAACTTTATTAAAAGGGAAACCTATTCTCATTGCCAATCAAATATATTTTGTTTAATTTATAGTAACTACCATTTCCATTAATTCACTATAGTTATCTTAACACCACTTAGAAATGAATCATTTATAAAAAGTGAGAGTTATTTAAAAGGTTGCTTGGTGCGTGAATTTATTAAGGTTAATTCAGTAACAATTTAAGATAAAAGCAAGTTGCTTGCCATGGTGAATCGATAATAGCCAGTATGACCTCCATTTCTTGATATGGAAAAAAAGTCTACAATATGCAGTATGGTATGTGTTATTTGAGATGGAAGAAAATTCTACAATATGTAGCATGGTATTTGTTTCTTGAGATGGAAGAAAACTTTACAATATGTAGCATGGTCTGTGTTTCTTGACATGATGATTTGGCCGTAGGTGTAAAAACCTAACTGGTCAACGTATATAACCTGGTTTTATACTCAGCCCATTTCCGAACGAGATGAACATTACTTTTCAATCAGGCTGTAGGATTAAACAGAACCTATACCTCCCACATAGCTTCTTTGTTGCTGACTGACAGCTTGCAGCTGACAGCTGAAAGCTATGAAAAGTCACTAGACCAAATTATGTATCCCTACGACGAAGCATATGATTTGCAAAAACATGTGTTTAGCAGCTGTCACTTCTGACAGTTAAATTTTAGGTCTATACAAGAAACCTATATGATTGTTTTATTTATTTTCTATATATTGTTGACCTTGATATGTTGATGCGCCTAGTATTAATTATTAATTTTTTCAAAACTATATATTTTTTTAATTAGCATTTAATCTCATATTAGTTTTTATTGTAATAAATAAATAATTTTTAATTTAAAAAAATCCATTTTTTTGTTAATATTAGTATTATTAACAACCCTATAAATGTGAACAATCTGAATGTCTATTACTACACAGATAAAAACAGTCATAAACCTTTTTAACAGTATTACAACATATTTGTGACCTGGCGGTCTAGGGGTAAGGTATCAGACTTCTGTACTGGGGGTCCGGGGTTCATTCCTAGATCCCGGCAAAGATGTATCTAATTGCCAAACCCTTTCTTCACCTCTGACAAGACGTGTATTAATCACCATTTGTAAATTTGTGGAATACCAGGCCTCCACCATGGTTCGGATCCCATGTTAAAATGTAGGTCCTCCATTTCATCTCACAATCACCCTACCATTACCCATTAGCGTAAGTGCGTATAACCCTGACGGGTAGTAATAAGTGGTGCTAATAATTATAATAATAATAATAATAATAATAATAATACATATCAGAAAACATTCTAAAGTAGTTTAAAGTATGGAGTGGTAATAAAGTTAAAGCTTAGATTAAAAAAAACTCAGGAATAGCTATAACAAGGTATGTAGCTTTTAAATTGAATGAATTAGATAGTTTTAAAATTGGTATATGAATTAAGTATTTGTTTTAGTTTTGATAAATTGAGTTGTATAGTATAAAATTTGAAGTTAGAATTATGGGCACTTGGTTTTGGTTGCTGAGTTTGAGATAACGTAATGAGTTTTTTGTTTAATATTATATATTTACTATAAATGATTTTGTCAACTTAGATATTGATGAAGTCTAAGGTTTCATTTAACCAAATAGGGTGACGTGATTTAGCTAGTTCAAGATAAGTTTGGTAAGATTATTCTCTTAATGTTTGTAATTTAATATGAAGAAAAGATATTTGTTGTACCTGGGGGCAATCGCATAACATTTTAGAAAACATTGTTAAGTAGTTTAAAGTAAGGAGTGGTAAAAATTAAAGTTAAGACTTAGATATAAAACTGTGTAATAACAAAATATTTAGATTTTCAATTTAAAGAATTAGATAGTTTTAAAATCGACTGATAAATTAAGTTACTTTTAATATTAAAAAGATTATATTTTGCTTTTAATGAGCAACAGAATGTGATATATAAAAATGTTCAATAAATGTATATAACATTATCAATAGAATAAAAATATGGGTTGACGACGGGTTTAAAATATACATAAAACATATTAAAATTTACTAACAAAACTTGGATACAACAAATTAGTGACAAAAACAAAGTTTAAAGATCTACAGTGTTGTAATTATGCTATAAAATTGAATTTGTGGGTTAGCATCTCCCAAAAAAGTTTAATAAAGTAAAGAAAATGTTCTTGTTACAACGTTTTTGAAGAATTTAATAATTTTAATGTTATTTATAAACATATATATTTTCCAACAGGGTCGCAAGAACTTCGTCTACATCATCATATTCGTCATCGTCGTCTTCATAGTCTTCAGCCAGGTTAAGGATTATAGGTGGGTGGGTCTCACTTGCATCCATTTTCATCTCCCTGTCCCAATCTTCCTTGATAAGTCTCTCGTAATGGTCGACATTCTTACTCCAACTGAAACATTAGAATGTACAGCCATGGTAAAATCATCAAAGAGTTTCTACAGATACTCCAGTCCTCTGTTTTTTCTTTCTGATCTTGCCAGGAGTTTCAACTTTATCTATTTTCTTGTTAATAACTGGAATAAAAAAAATCATTGTGTAGGCCTATATTGATAACATAACACAGAGTATTGTTTATTTAAGACTTTTATCTTTGTAACATCACTATATCAAAATATGTTATAATAGTTATAATTATTCACCCAAGTAGAAGGTGAATCAAATAACAGGCCTATTAAATAGATATTTATCAGGTTTGGAAATTTCAAATAATTATGAAATTCTATCAAATCAACATATCAAGAGAGACATAGCAAATTTAACCATAACTTTTTTTGTGCTAAAGCAGTAATACATTAATCTTTCTAAAAATATATCATTTTAAATTAAATCGTTTGAGGTGTTCTCGCTATTGGAGCACAATATGCTGCCCTAAAAAGAGCGAGGTGAGCAAAAAAACCTCTTTTTAATCGATGCGCCGTCATTTTTTTATTAATTTAAATAAATATATGAGAGTAGGAATATTTTGTTTGAGGGGGAAAAAAATATAAGTGATAGATTGTGTACAGTATCCTTATAATTTTCACTACACAGAAAGCATGAACGAACCTCAACCAAGGGATGAGAGGAACCACAAGCCTTAAAACAAGTGACTCCATGTATATATAGCTTGTACATATGTAAATAAAACTTTTTTTTTCTAACGTCACCATCTCACACTGTTAACACTGAGTTTCAAGTATCTTTCTGTTTTTTCTGCCACGTTGAATGAATCGAAGTCGTCCATCAGCTCTTGTCTAATTACTGCTGTAACTTCGATTATTTCCTCTTTTCTCTGATGTGTGCATGTCTCTCTCTTATTCCTGGAACAGCTTGGCCCCTCCTCCATAGATGTTTCTCTGGGTTTGGACAGATTCATGCTTGGGGAAAAAAATACAGATTAATAACTTAACCTAAGTTTTATACAGCCTCAGTCTTAAACTCGCCTTTACAATCTCTTATATTATATTGTTTTAATATGTAGGCGTATTTATAATTACTTTAAATAATTTAACAAACAAAAATCAATATCCTAGAAAATATGTTTAGGCCTATAAAATAAATGACAATGACAAATCCAAAGCTATCCCAATTAACAAATATATATTTTAGATTCACTCCTCTTAAACAGTTGTAACAAAGGTTCTAATGAAAATACAATAGCTTATGACTTGAAGTCTTAGCCTGGTGTTTATTTAATCAACACTCGAGAAAGACTAGCAAGAAATTTTTATTACACTTCGCAGATTATTTTGTAATTCTATAAAAATTTTAAAACTCGAGGTTTAGCCTAGAGGTCAACACAACACAATCTAGGGGTTAAAATATTTATTTTATTTTCTTGATACACCTAAATTTTCGAATAATATATATCGATCACTGAGAAACACTCGCTATTTTATTTTATCACACGCTTTAATGTTATATTAGATAAATAAGTAATCAAATATTGTAGCATGTCAATCAGACAGATTGGACAGTTACAATTAAATATCAATATTTTAATAATTTATGAAAAGAAAGAAACAATATTAACTTATTTAATTGAATCTACCTCAAAGTTTATTTTTTCTGACTAGATGCAGTCAAATAAAATCACGTATCTCCCTACATTCAAACACGTGGTTGTTCAAAAATCTTGTCTTTTGATAAATACTGTAGCAGATATTAAAGAAGAGGATTAATATTATCATATGTATAAATAAAATACTTTAACGCATACCCTTTCACATTGGATGATGTCGGATAAATTTACATACGCTTGCCATGCTGTCTACAAGAAAATATATAGTACATCTATATTACAAATTCTCATAAAAATATTAACTGATCCTAAATAATATAATCATACCAGAGATATTTAAATAAAAGATGCCTGATTATCTACTCACCATTTCAAGATGTTCTTCGATTAATTTGCCACATGGTAGTAGAAGAAAATTATTCAATTATGGCCGTCACACACACACTATCATAACTACATCTGATGGAGAAAAGAAATGTATACTACCAATCGACACACTGACCAACTGCACATCAGAGACTCTAGCGGCGAGCCAAGGAAACTTGTTTCGCCCTTTTCCCCGAAAGTGGATTTCTTTTGTTAATTTCTCTTTCCCCCCGCCTTCGTGCATCCTTCTCCTTGTCTATATTTCTGAATGTATCACCCTCTTTACTTTATTCAGTTCGTATCAGATTGGGACTATATAAGGAGCTGCTCCCGGATTTACGACACAGCTGATCTACTACAACCAAGTGTCGAAGGAGGAACTTCTACACCGTCACGTATCCAAGAAGAGCGACTACCATGGAGTATTGGCCGTCAGGCCCACCACCAACTCAGTGAAGACGTCTTGCTTGGAGTACTTGAGTATTCTAAAATCGTTGTTAAGTCCTTGCGACTTAGGGTCTAGTTTTTGTTTAAAAAACTAGACAATGTAGATCTAGATTTTTATTTTTTATTTTTTGTTAAAGTCTTTTTGTTTATTTAAATTTATGTCAATGAGATAAGTAATTCATTTAAAGTTTTGTTGACTTCAAGATAAAAGTGTTTCAGTTAATTCATTAAATATTGTGTCCTGCAGTCTGAAGGACAAGTATAACTTTAATGACTTAGTATGTCATGTCCTAGCTACTATTTTGTGTCCTTATGATACAGTTTTTACATTATGAGCCTCTGGCTTAGAAAGTTGTAATGTCTTTGTTATAGACTTGTGAACGTCCGCATGTTCCATTAATCTATTTTGAGCCAATGTTTATCATGATGCCATGTACGTCGTGTGCATCTGTTTAATTTAAGGATGGCTACAACCATGCTGTCTGTCTTGTTTTCCATATTACAGTTCAGTTAATGGAAATATATTTTGGGTGGGTCAAGTACTCACGCTTCTCGTGCTGTATTAGCTTCGGTGATCAGACCAGGGAACTGCACTAGAGTCATTGTGGGGTCCGCGCAAATAATACCCTTTTTCTATTTGCCTGTTGTTTGACTCCTATTGTTTAGGTGTTGCCCTTAGTGTAATGGCAATTAGAATAGTATGTACTATTGAATGCTTTGGCAGTACCGATAGGGAATCTGAACAGCCATAGTACCCTATGTTGACACCTGTTTATTAGCCATCAAACACTGTTGCTAACAGATCTTTCTGTTGCTTATCATTATCCGAAATGTTAAAAGTATATTATTTAAAATAACCAATCAAGCAAAACTGATTAAAATTTACATGTATATCTTGTTTAATATCTTCAGTTAGTAACTATTTAATTGTTCTCCTTTTTAGAAAAATATTCTGTGGCCTGGAACCTGTACAGCCCTTGTAGCCACAGTCGATACATCACAATTCTCAAGTCTTATTGTTTGCAGCTAACTTAAAAAGTATAACCTTCAATATTATTGTAAACCTTAATTTTTGTTATCTCTGTTTGATTTAATAAATCTATTTATTGTTAAAACTAATTCTCTTTCAATTCATATGTGTGTAACTGTAGGGTTTTTTCCTTGCCTCAATATCACTAAAAAACCATTTATTTTCCGAGGATAACACGCTCACACACTGAAATAATATTCACAAAAGAACACACAGATTACTAAGTAGCCGAATCAATATTCAACAAAGACACTGTACTATTCAAATTTGCAATAAAATTATTAACGGCTAGCATAGACCCGCCTAAATACAAATCAATAGTATTCAACTATAAAATATTTCGTTCTTCAACTTGTTGACTCACGCATGTGGTTTTATTGACTGTATTTTAAACGATAATTCACTGTTATAACGTATTTTAAAATTGTTAGATTTTGGTTATGAGAATAACCGTTTGGTTGGTTGCTTAGTATTGAAGTTTTCTTTTACTGTTTAATTCTAATTTATTATTAAAAGCAAGAGAACGTTAAAAGTGACCTTATATGCCGAAAACAAATAGGGACACTAGATAGAAGCTACAACAGTTAAGGAATGTTTTGACTTTTATCTTACACTCAAGAAAAATGTCGGTGCTATAAGAATGCGATATCATTTTTAATTTACTAACTAAACCAACTTAACAATAAAATCATAACCATTTCAAATAATGAATTAAACATTATCTAACTTGCATTGGTGGATGTACTGTTACATTATGCACTTATTGCACTTTACCACCGATAATGGGGTGTTTGGGATTTGAAGCTTAGCCGAGATATTTATTAGGTGGTTTTCTCATCCTAGCTCCATTTCTTCTAATAGCTCTATTGTAGCGTGTCAATCAGATTGATTGAACACCTACAAGAAAAAAGTTCACTATTTATCACTATTTGTGTAATTGGGTGGCACTTTGGAGTTATATCAAGATATTGAAGATACAATACCTCAAAGTTATACTCTCTCATACGAAAAATACGTAATGCCCTACTTTCAACACGTGGTTAGTCAAAATAATAATTGTCTTTTGATGATTGCTGTTCTAAATATCAAAGAAAAGGACTAATATTATTATAGTTATGAATAAGATATGTGAATGCATACCCTTGCTATAAGATGGGGTCAGATAAAAAACTTACAGCCGACCATGCGGCCCTCAAGATAATTGAAAAATATACATCTATATTATTTCTTTGCGTAAAAATAACAGTGAAAATCAAATAACTAAATTAATACTGATGCATTTTGATATAGGATATGTGTGTATAAACTCACCCACGGCCAGATGCCTGCAGATATCATTAACTCACTTCTAAAATCACAGGATTATCTATAATGGCGGCTCCACGAGGCGCAACACTCGCCTGTTCAGTAGAGAAGGAAGCGTGGAAATGGAGGCCGACGCTCCGATCTCGTGCGCAACTGCGCCTCTGGTGGCCGACAGAAGAAGCTCGTCAGTTTCTACCTCTCCTCTTTTCCTCTCCTTGTTTATTCTTCCTTATTTTTACCTCCGCTTCTAAATTCATCCGCCTTTTTCTCTCTTTCATGTTTATGTCTGATTGTGAGTATATATGGGACGCGCAGCGAGTTCAACTTTGCAGACCGCCTTTACACAGCCAAGGTACTACAACGAAGCGCTGCCGGTGAATAACCAAGACGGATCATGGAGTCTGGGTCGTCGGAATCGCCTCCATAGCGTCATTGAAGGAGGATGAATCGTCCTATTCAACGCGCTGGATACGAGGACGCCGCAGCTAGGGTATTGGTATCCAGCGGTCGTCATTTAGTCCCTAGTATTTAGATTCTAGGTGAGAAGAAAATTTATTTTGGTTTGACATAATGCAAAATAGTTATTCAGAAGTCTTTTTTTTTAGCAAGAGAAAATGTTTTTTTTATATCTAGTATCATGTTCAGAACTAGCTAACTTCAATATGCAAGAAGTACCTTGATAATATTACGCTTTTTTAGTCTGATGGTCAAGTCAGATTTTAATGACTCATAAAGTCAATTGCTGAGTGCATTATTGTATTTTTGGACACTGTCCTAACGTTAAAGCCTCTGGCTCAGAAAATTTGAATTTTAGTGTTGCTGATTTACACTAACTCACAAGTTCCGATAAATCTTGAAGGGAAAAGTAATTCATGACACCCTAAACGTCATGTGCATCAGTGCTTTGTTATTGATGGTTATCGCCAGGAAGTCTGTTTCTTTCTTTTGCCTTACGCAGTCCAGTTGTAAATGATAGAGATTTGATGATGCGGTCATTGTTCATGAAAAGTATTAGTTTGGGTGAGCAACCCGTGGAAATTGGCCTATTGTCATAGTGGGGTCCGCGCAAATAATACTATTTTGTTTTGGCCTGTAAATAGGTTCTTAAATTTTGTATTAGTCCTAAAGGATGTTAATGTACTATTGAATGCTTTGGTAGTACCGGAAGGGAACATGTCCGGCCATAGTACTTTAATGACGCCTGGCCCTTAGCCATCAATCAGCAGGATTCACCAGCCAATTATCCAACAAATTTAGTGGATCTCTGGTAATATTCAACCCTGCCAAGTGAGACTGTATAAACGTTATCTTATAAATTTGTTCTATATTTTGCTTTAACTAATTCTCAAATTACTCTCCTTTTAGAAATTCTACAGCCTCATGCCTGGCCATTGTGTTGCCCAGGTAGCCACAAGTAATCAAGTAATCCCTCAAGTTTATTTACCTTGAGAAGAAATTTAATATTCTATAATTTTCTACCTTATTGTAAAACTTGTACATTTTTATGCTTTTATTGTTTACTAAATAAAACTATTGTCAAATTGATATGTTCAGTTTTCTAATTTACTAAAATTTAGTTTTATTTAGTTGCACTATTAATTCTTAATCTTGAGATTGAGTTATATCTCTTGTATACAGCGTGTATTTTAAAATAATTTTAAGTTAGTTCAATAATTTAACCACCAAAATTTCTGCATGAATAAATCGATTATAGACTAAGTTTAACCAACTTCGAGACAATCGATTGCTTGATTTCACGTGATCTAAGAAGCGTATCCTATAAAGAAGTTTTAAGAGGTTTGACTGAGGAAGTACTCAGTGAGAGAGAATTTACCCTCGCATTGTGGTCCATGAAATAACTTGAGATTGCGCCACTCTCCGGTCAGAGTACTTGTTCGAGGCTATAACTCTTGAGAACCACTTGAAGAGAAGTTGAATTAGTTCCTCCAAGGATCTGCATCCTGTCAAGCGTCGGCTTGGGGGAGCTTGACATGACAACAAACCGGGACGGGGATATTTCTCAAAGCAAACCAACCGGGAGCTACCGGAAAACAAAACACAAATGACGTGGTGTGAGACGGCGACAGGGTTTTTGTTGAGTCATCATCAGGGTTTAACGACTTCGTCATTTTTGTACTCATAGTTCAAGACAAGGATGCAAGCCAAAGTGATATATACACAAAAAATTATTCTCGTCCTTAATTAATTGTATAAACTTGTACTGAAACAATTATAATTAACTATTACCAAGCAACCAGTGAAATAGTGTGTAATTCAGGTTTGATAAAACTTTTTATAAAATACATTTATTTAAGTCAGTATAAATACCACTTTATTATAGTATTGGTGTTGTTATATAAACGTTTATAGTAAATATATCAATAGTGACAGCTGCATATCACATGACTTGACGTTTAAATATATTTAATTAGTTTTAGTAACTCTTACAAATGTTATATGTTTCATCTTAGTTTTGTGAATAATGTTATCAACAAAGGTAGAATTATTTTCTGAAAATACTTTGTGCATTAACACATCACAAGCTTAATGTATAATTTTAAATATTCTTGAATATGTTAGTATTTATATCTATATCTGTTTATCCATAAACACTAATGTTAAGAAGTTTGTTTGTACATATGTGTTTGTATCCTTGCAAAAAAAAACTCAAACACCGCAGAAAAGATGTTTACACAACTTTCATTGATGTGTTCCTTTTACACGCAGAATAGACAAAGGCTATTTCTTTTCTATACCAAAATTTCATTTTTTTCAATATTTGTATCAATGTATGCCCGTTTCATTGCTCGTAGCATTGTAGGTATTTATACAAGGATGTACATGAATCCGGTTTACAAACCTAGAGATATTCTAGAGCACACAAAAATTGACACATATTTACTATACACAAATGAGTGGGAAAACATAGTTTATACCCTATTTGACACTTTTATCGATGACTACACATTGATATAATGGCTACTACTGCGTGTGAAAGTACCTTTCTGATGGTTAAAAGTAAATTAATAAGGTAACGTTGAGGCCTAAAATAGCCACAGAGATTTTCTCACTCTATTTAGCTAAAAATGTAAATATTTGGTGTTCTTATGGACGACGTTGTGGTGGCTTCATGCTGGTCAAAGTTATATATCAGCGAGAAGTTATATTTGTACTTTCTAGCTCCTCTTGTGCACCAAGTGACCCTCGCTGTGATTGGTCACTCAACAGGAGGAGGATGTGAAAACCAAGATGGCTATAACTAGAAATTCAGTCTCCCTCGGAGTCTCCTGATTGGTGTGGTTAGCTAAAACATGAACGGGGACAGTTTCGCAGACTTTATACAAAAACATATTTGTGAGGGGATAAGGAATCAACCCTATACCTTAGTGCTCTCAATCTTCCAATGAACAGCCTTAGTAAAATATATAGCATGTCCTCCTGTGTAATTATTAGCCTAATTGTGACAATAAATCTATCATCTAAAGCTCCTACCTTCCTCGTGAAAGCAACATATGATACTTTGATTTCTAAGACATCCTGGCAAATTAAGGATAGCGGATTATAAAGAGGAACGTCACAATAGTGTAAACCATACAAGAATTTTTATAGATATGTGCAAAAACATTATTTTATGAGGACTAAGTGAGAGCCTCCTCATACCCCTAAGATCACCATCTCACTTATGCTTCTTTCCGAATTCCTACTCCATTTGGGTATTTATGCGTATGTGTATAACCTGAACAGGTAGTAAGACGTGGTATAAAGAACATTCACTTATCTGACCAAAGTTTTTGAGCTTCTGTTGGATTTAAAGATGTGAGACGGATAATTTACTCTACATTTTTTACATAATATGTTCAATTATTATTTCTGTAAAATACTCAACTTATTAAATGGAACTAATGTGCTCGAGATATAACCATCCTAAATTCAACGTTTATACTAAAGTTTAATTTCTCCAAAGCGCATTAATACCAGAAATATCAGCAAATGAGCTTCGGTGACCACACGGTCTAACGCGCAACTCTTGCATTAGATGAGACTACCAATGACAGAGAGATCGGTGTTCAATTCCGGTTGGGTGAACTGAGGGAGGTTTTCCTAATTGTTTTTTTCCACCTCACTCCATGAAAAAGCGGGTTAAATTCCTCTGAATTCAACCTTATTCATCTCTAACACATTAGCGTAATTTGTACATAGGTGTGTAAGCCGAACGGGTAGTAAGACTCGATACTAAAATAAAAGTAGTAAATAAACCAATGAATGCGATCCTTTGTATACCCGTTTTGTTCATAAATCATACTTCAATTTTATATCAATAAGCTATTTATAATAAGTTTAAGGCGGACTTAAAATTTATCTTCCTCCCCCCTCCCCTCCGTATTTCTTATCTACCCCTGCCCCTCTTTGCTCTTCCTTTCTTCCAACTCACTCGTCTCTTAACACACCATATTTTGAAGTATAATAGACTCTAGGTACTACCTCTACAATTTAACTCCTCCATCTCAAGCTGCAACTACAGACAATTCTCCGATTCCAAATTTTCCTTAAAGTGTTCATCTCTAGTTGGATTCAGCCAAATTTATCACAAAAACTCCTCCCAGTACCCCGGATAATAGGACTGGTGGAACCAAATACCTTTCAGTAGAAGTATTGCGCAGACTTTTGGAGTTATTCCTTGATCAACGGTATCTCCAAGTCTCAGGGCAGAGCTATACTAATGATGTACCAGGGTGATCCACATTGATTCCCAGACACCAGTTCTGAAATATCTACATCTTGTCATATAACTCTGAGGAAAATAGTTTAGTAAAGACGATTGTCCAGAGGATAAACAGCCAAAAAAACTCATCTTTGGAAAAACAGAGATAAAGTTTGGTACTTGAAAAGATAAAACGACTCACATTTATCTACCTCGGTAATTTTTCTTGTCAATTTGACATGGGATGAAAATAAACTGACTTGACTTTTTAAAAGACAAAAAAATTGTATATTTATGAGGTGAACTATTACGAAAAAGTTGCTATAAATTTGTAAGGAAACAGCTTCTCACTTTTTGTGGTTCGTGTTGTTAAAACAAAAAAATTTGTTGTTAACTCTTGAAATAACAGAAAGGGAATAAATTATATTCAACCACTCTACCTGTTTCACAAATCTGGGCCAGTTCCTTTAAAATCGAAAATATGATTCTGCAAAGTTAATTATATTTTGATGGTATGAGGTCTTATAAACTGTTTCTTTTCAACAACTTATCTCTTGCATATATATTATAGTGATTAATTAGGTAAATTGGTTCCTAAGCAATCTTACTATGGAATCTAACAAATCGTCCCTGAAACTACGGGGTAGTCTCCTAAATGAGACATCGTGGTGATATATTTCTTCAACTATTTGTTAAATAAATTAATTCAATTTTAAATTTATATCAATTGAATGAAAATGTTTTGATAAAGTAAATTGCTTAAAAGATCAAATTTATAATCCGAGAGCAATGAATACCATAAAATACAACGACACGTATCTATAACTTATTCTGAAATTTTATTAAATTTTGGCTAACCATGTCATTAAAATTATTCATAATACACATATTATGTTTAATACTAGATGCATCGCTACATTTCCCAGACTTAGTTTTTTGACCCTGTTTAATGACACAAAACAATGAGAAGCATGACTATAGAGTGTATTATGTACTATTTTAATTAGAGCTATCTTCTCCAACTCCCATGAGTAATTTTAGATAAATTTCCCCCAAAAATGCCAACATAAAAAAATGTTACTTTAATTCCTAGCTAATCCTAACAAAGATTGATTATTGACTTCACTTCTGGACCTTTCTCACCTTTGGACGTAGGTGTATTGCTGACAATCCTCATTGGTTAAGTTGTATGGAAAGCAGAGTTTAAGAGCAGGAAATATGGCTTCCATACAAATTAATATTTTATATTAATTAACTATTCATTTGTATATTATTATAAGTTTGCGTTTCCCATCTTACAAATATAATTGTTCTATGAAAGACAGGTTTACAATTTTATAAATCTGCTCCACATATAGACTTCAAACGGATAAAAAAAATGAATCGTCTTCATTTGTGTAGTATTTGACGTTGCGACTCAATATTTACCATGCAACTGTCTAAATAAAAGCAATCAATCAATCCATACCCGGACTTGGAACTGTACACGGTAATCAACTCTCTAACATTTTGCGCAGTTTGTCCCTGACAAACATGAACCCGTGGTTACGCAATGCACTAATTACACACAAACACTTTACCTGTAATAATAATACGCAATAACACAGGGTGAGGGGTTGTAGATCAGTGGGGTGAGCATCGATTACCCAGGGGTGCATGGAGCTGGACATTTGCCTCTAGGGCCAAACAAGGGGGTGTTATTTATAAAAGGTCTGGTTAGCTATAAACAACGAATACATACTTTTTGTAGATATAGCTATAAACATCGGTCCGATAAAGTAGCAAGCTCATTTTTTTGGTGGTATAGGAAGTTAAAATAATTCAATAAAATGTATGGTTAATTTAATCGGTGGAAATGATCAGTTAAAAAACACTTTGTAAATTTAAAAATAAATTTAATAAGCTAATAGTTGAACTAATGATAAACTAATTATTTTTATGGGAAGGACCTTTTTAAAAATACATACATATTTATGTGCCAAAATGTTTAATATATTTTTTATGTTATTTTGTAGGTATTGTTATTATTTATCAAACCTGACAACTACATATCACATGACATGACGTATGAATACGTGAAAGTGTACCTCCCTTTTACCTGTCATATATGACCCTTCAAATAAAACCTTTATTTAGCTGTATTTTTAGCTTAAAATAATTCGTTTTGTAGTTTTATGAACCAGCTAATTAATGCACAGTGCACATTTGTGTCTAATAGATTTTGTTTTCTTGTGCCCTATGTTTTTGTTTGGTTTTGATTATTTTAATATTAATTTCTTATTTAGTTCAATTGTTATGTATTGATTTTTTTTGTATAAAATCTGTTTCTAAAACAATAATAGGAATAACATTGTATGGATGCTAGTTTCATGAGTGTGGATTTCTATTTATGTAACTCTCTATGTATGTGCTTATTTCCTCCTTCCATTCAGGCACCGAATGCTCGGAGAGTAGCAAGTGGGATTGTGATTCCAGCCAACAGCTGTATCTTTATTAGGGTGCCTCTACTGGAGAACTCTTATGATCGACCCTCGAAGTTACCCGCTATCGATGCCTGAAGCGAGAAGTGGATTTACACTATAGACCCACTAGGCACGGGCCTAGGGGCGGTGGCTTTAGGGGGCGGCACATTTTGGATAACATTTTCATTTTGATTATACTATTCTGTTTTTAATAATTACGTTTAACAAATTATCGATTAACATAATCGAAATAGTTCAAGTCAAAGTCAGAACGACCATATTTATTTTTAAATAACTGTACTTTGCAATCGCTTTGTAACTGACGTTACTCTCCCCTTCTTCATAATGTTAGCTCAAGCTACTGTAGGACATGTACTGTACATGTTTGATTATCTTTAGTAGAAATCTTTTCTCGAATACTAACTTCCGGCTCCCCTCCCCCCCAACACCTCTTTACTCCAAAACTTACTAAATCCCTTGGTAAAAAAAAAATTGGAGTGAAAAAGGGGGAGGCATATTATAACTGTTCCTAGGGGTGCAAAAAAATTAATCCGTCACTGCCTGAAGCCCAAATTAATGTCATGATGCTTCCAGAAGGGAAGTACTAGAACAAATTAAATCATGGGCTAACACAAAATGTCACCCCATGATTATAACCTTACCTTAAAGCAACGGTATTAAACCTGAGGTACGTAAAATATTATATATGTATATATCACCACGACTTACTAATTGTTCGGGGTGTACGCATATTATTCTTATCAGGCAGGGATGAATAAGAAAGCATTTTATAGGTAATTTACCTACATCTGCGTGGAAAGAGAGTGGGAAAACATTTGGGGAAAATCTTGATATCCCTCTTAACAGCTGGCCAGTCTAACATGAGAGTGATACCTTAAAACATTCGGATACTAAAGCGTATTTCTCATTTAAATCTAATTAATTATGTAGCACATTACTTTGAGTGTAATTTACTTATTTTAGACTGGTTAGTGTAACTATTGTGGGACTTTACTTTAAATCCGCGTTAAAAAAATATTAAAATTCTATTTTTATATTTTTATATTTATGATATCCGTCTATCCAAACTTTCACTGAACTTTAAATTTTAATAATTATATATATATATATATAATACGTCATTGTTTGTTTAATATAATAAATAAATTTAATATAGATGCAAATGGGTTGTGAGTGCCACTGTCACATAAAATATTGATGGAAAAAGAAAAGTTCATCCTGCAAGCACTCAGTGATCTGACAAGAAGTTGCAATTCCCAAGACCTCTGGCCTTCAACTTCAGTTCTTAATGAATACCAAGGTTAAACATTTATCATACCAAGGACTCTCGCAGCTCTCTCTTGAAGTGAGAATCAATACTTCATTAATAAACCAATAGCTATTACAGATCACACAAATGAAATGGTCAATAAGGTTAAAATACTCAAATTAGCATGGCACAAATCAATTTTAAGATGGATTATTATTTTAGTATCATAAAAAAACCTAATCACCAACACACTTTCTCTCTCTCTCTCTGCCATGCCTTCCTAATATATAATCTAAACTTGTATTTTGGAAATTAAAATAAATTTAAATAAATAATTAAAGTTTATCAATTTAAATCTAGTATAACAAAATCAATATATTTGTATTAAATGTTTAATTTTCTAAAAAAAAAAATCTTTAATAGACCAAATTATTTTCGTTTCAAGAATACTTATCGTAGGAGCTGACACTTTAGCTCAGTCTTTATGAGTAGAACTTATTTAAGGGTATTTTACTTAATACATATTATTTAATTTTTTCTTCCAAGCTATAATACAATAATATAATATAATAAAGTTCGTATCATACCATTTATTTTTAATTAATTTAAAAATAATAGAAACCTCTTTAAAGAAAAATCTAAAGTAAGTTTGTAAGTTCTCTTAGCTGTCTAACTCTTAACAGATAAAAGAACTACTCAAATTTAGCTAAAATTGGACTTTCCCCTGTACATTTTATTTGTTTGTTTTTTTTGTTGCTACACACAAAAAATAGAATAAATCAACTTAAGAAAAATAGTCACACAACAATTTAGAAAGTTATGAAGTATCCAATATTTTATAGATGTATATAAATAATATATTATAAATGTATTCCTCTACTTTGTTGTAATGATTTCTCTGATGACCACGGTATTTCTCACAAAGATATCACTAAAATATTTGTTTGAAATGATTTGTCGTTACAACTGCTGACATGATCTAAAAATAGGTTGCTTCTTAGATTTATGACTGGTTCCTATATTTTACCGCAAAAAAAAATGGTTGACATATTATCACGAATGGCTTAACGTTCAAAGAGGCAATAAATTCTACTTAACATGTGAAGAAAGTTCATGAACTTTGAACCTTGGTATTCCAAAACATTTTTACTGTAGACCAAGAAACTTCGCGTATAACCCAAAAGGGTATTGAGATTCGGTGCTAAAAAAACTAAGAAACT
Organism: Timema poppense; assembly: GCA_902141375.1. Taxonomy (NCBI): domain Eukaryota; kingdom Metazoa; phylum Arthropoda; class Insecta; order Phasmatodea; family Timematidae; genus Timema; species Timema poppense. The sequence goes on from CABFOV010000349.1 coordinate 69,912, forward strand.
TATGAGCCACATAGGTGGACACATGAAATAACCTAACCAGCCTATTGCATCACAATAATTTTGGCCCTGCAGTGTGTAGTCAACAAATGTGGTAGAGTACCATATGTTGATTATGACTTACAGTGTAATAATTAAACTATATTGTAATGGCGTTTTTGAAGATTTAAGAATTGTTCTAAGTAAAGAAAATCATTATTAAAGTTGTTGAATTATTAACTAAGATAAAATTAAAATATTGGTCTCTTTGTATGAGATGATAAAATTTATGTTAAATAACCTTAGTGATAACATAATAAGAATATTATACAATAGGCCCTTATACCTTAATACATTAGCTTAATGTATTGATTAAATAAATATAAACATATTTGAAACAAAGAAGTAATTGATTTTGAAGGTTCAGTTAAATCATACATGAGAAAACTAAAGTGCATCTAAGAATAATTTATTTAAATAGAAAGGATATGAGGGGAAACGAGGAAAGTCACACTACACACATTTCCCCAGATAACAACTTATGTATCTCAAAGAGCATAATGACCCTAGCAAATAATTTTTTAATTAATTTAAATATGTCATAGACCTCTTTTAACAATAGCCTAAAGGGATTTAGGAAGATCTCGTGATTGTCTAACAAATGGTAGCAATAACTCAACTTGGGTTAAAATTGAACTTTCTCCATTTTACCCTGTTCCCTTTGTGTTTTAAATATCTGCTGTGTGAGTAGTTGAACGATTGCTTAAATTAATGAACGAGAATATTTCTTATCATCAACAATTACAAATTTCTTGACAAAAATAAAATGTTCTTAAAAAATATTTAGTCTGGTTGTACCGGTGATGGGGAAGTTATGAGAAGATTGGGTTTTCAATCTCAGGTGGCTAAGTACGGTTGCGGTTTTTTCCTGAATGGTTTCTCTTTCTATCTCTCTTGCTCTCTCTCGATCTCTCTCTATTTCTCAGCTGATGCTGGTTAAATTCCTCTAAAAAAAATTTAGACCACGGTTTACATATAATTATTTTCTTTAACCTTAAGTATGACAAAGTGGAGAAAATTGTTTTAATAATGTCGAAAGATAACCTACACTGTATTAAAACAACTACTCAATAAACTCATTTTGATTACTACATATAATTTACAGAAATACAGGGTGGCCCACGGAAAAGTAGCCCGCCTCCTATATCCAGCAGACGCCTCACTTTGAATTGGAGGAGGTCAATCCTCTTTCCCCCATATTGTGACTTGAAGAATGAGTCAATAAAGCTTTAGACAAGCAGTTCACTCGCTCATTCTTCATGTCACAATATGGGTGGAAGGGGATTGACCTCCTCCAATTCAGAGTGAGGCGCCTGCTGGATATAGGAGGCGGGATACTTTTCCGTGGGCCACCCTGTATTTCAATACTTTTATAACCCACTTCAGTACACGCAAAGTCTATTGCGCTACTTATGTGTAAGACTAGACTGCTGATGATGAGGAGATCGAGGCTCGAATCTCGGTCGGCTGTACTGAGGGTGGTTTTTCTAAACGGTTTTTCCACTCTCCCTCCACGCAAGTTCGGTCCACTTCCAATGATTGTAACCTTACTAATCTCGAAAACCTTTAGCGTAGTTATCACAAAAGCGTATAACTCAGACGGGTAGTAAGATGCGGTGCTAAAAAAAAGTGCTCACTTCTTTACAATGGTAAGTTATAAAATATTTAAATGATTGAAAAACTAACTGCTTTTGTGTTAAATAAATTTTTCATTAGTGAATTTTATAGTAATTTGTTTTTATTTCTATGATATAACCTAGTCTAAATTTTTTAATACTTTCTTTTATAAAAAAAATATTAATTTTCTAATATGTTTGGTGGTAGTTTGCTTAAACATAGAAGCATCTGCATTTCATTTTAATGTTTTTAAATTTGTTTGATATTAATTATATTAAACAACCCGCATTAGAATGTGTTCCATTAATAAGTGTATTTAAGGTGCACTTTTTACACATAGGGCTAGGCCAATGCATAGTTTGCAAGTTAGCTTAATATAAAACAACTAATAATATACACAGCATTATATTAAATAAGCCAAAAATAGTTACAACTTTGTCTTAAGATAAGATCATAATTACATAATTAATATTTTGAAAGCATGGAAACCAGAGTTATCTTGTTCTATAAGCAATCTCACCTACAGCTAGAACAAAATTAAAGTCTTAAAAAGTTCAGGCGTTTGTAATAATTCTTGTGCAAATCCACAACTCAACTTAATTTTGTGACAATAAAATCAATCCTCTAGTCGTTAACTCAATTATTTGAAAGCGAAAATTAATAATAAATATTTCATCCATACCAAGGTTTAAAACCGAGACTATTATTAGCATAGAAGATGGAAATGCTACTAATTGTCAAAACGTGACTGATAATAAATCGCCTTTTAAAATAATAGTAATCGTAACAATGTAAAAAAAAAGTGGAAGATAAATAAGTTTACTGGTTCATGCGTAGTGCACTAAAACAACATCATAGTTTAGTTTAATCTAAACTCAAAAATAGCAACACACAATGGAAATCATTTCAAGGGGGTGACATTGGGAGGGCAGGAGGGGTGTTTGTTTTCCCATTAGAAGGCCACATCAGTCAAGCCGCATCCTAAACCAAAACGCGGCACACACATACAACGATGGATTGCCTCATCGTAAAACCACGCCTGAAATTTCGCATACTAATAAACCGTTACCCCCACCTCCCCTCACTTCACAGTCCCCCTTTACCGATTTTTGCGACCCCTTTTTTTCCACCCGCTTCTACCCCTTCCTAACTAACATCCACCCACCCCCATCCACTCCTCCCGCACCCTCCCCCCCTAAATAACACAAACTACAACACTCACAGTCCGTCGGAAAATCAAACTGACATGTTACAACGATAATCCATAAATTCTTCCGGACTTGGTCTGTATGTATGTGTGCAGTACAATCCCAGTGAAAACAAACGGAACGCAGAGGGCTAAAAATCGGAAATGTTATTTTTACCATACGCGGGGAGGAAAAAAATGTTTATTTTGATCAACAAAAACAAATGTGTTATAGCTATGTTTTTTTGTAAAGCCTGCGTAAGGCAGACTACACACCTATTTAATCCGTACCTTGGCACAACTGTTGATGGCAATTTGATACGGAAATAACTTGTTCCTATTTCCTAGCCATATTCGAGAAGAATATACTGATCAAATTATTGGGGATTCATTCCGGCGTGGGGTGGCACGATTAGTATTGTGTCCAGCGACGCCATTTGTAGGAATTTGATTATGTCATTGCTTACGTCAACCGGTACACAGCAGTTATATTATAATACTAAGCAGTGACGGCTCGTGTATAGGCAATGCGGAACTGCAGTATCCCCTATTTCCACTTGATGTTATCGATAAAATTTAATGTAATGAGTCCCTTTTTTCTTAAATTCTTTCTTTATTTGTGTAGTACAATATATATTCCTTAAGCTTAATGTCAGTACTTCAGTAGCCATCCCACAGTTTATGGAAAATATACAAAAAAAATTGTATGGAACTGTGCGCTTCACAGTGCCAGTGACGTGGTGTTTGACTGTTGTGCACATGTGCACGTAGGAGTGAGGTGGGGAGAAAGGTGGGACTGCCAGGTAGAGAGAGCACTGTTGCTCTCGCAGTGCCGGCCCTGGCGTGCTGGTGGAAGGAAGGGTTGGGTTTTTTTTACTCAGCGTGAGTTGTGCTTAAAAACCGTGTACCATTTTCTTGAATGTGATAAAGCGTAGAAGAGTGTAAAATTAGATTATTCTTCTGCTTACAGCTATTTTATTTTATTTATTTTTTGTTTCGGTTCTTTTATTTAACAGAAAACTTTAACCATGGCCTTGCATCCCCAAGAAATAAGTTCTGTGACTGTAACTAAGGAAAGTGTGTGACTATATATATGTGTTGATATTAATGGACAGATATTCTTCCACTAAACACTTAGTAGCTGCTGAATTGTTCAACAAGAATTGCTTCACTAGATTTAAGAATGAACATCACAAAAAAGAGATAGTATTGACCACTGAAGCTTATCCCATGATTTACAAAGAAAAGATTGAAACTGAACTAAAAGTATTCTATTGTAGGACTGATATTCATGAATATTGCAAATTAATTGAGTTGCTGAAATTTATCTTGGAAAATAATCTAGATGATGTTTTAGTGAAATTACGAAACTGATAAAAATCCTTACTACATCAAAGGCAGAGCGCTGCTTTTCAACATTGAAAATAATAAAAACTTTTTTAAGAAGCACTATGAATTCGGAATGACTAAATGCGCTTGCAGTACCTTCAATGGAGAAAAATTTCCTCAATTGTTATCCAGAGATCAAGGAGAAAATTATTGAACTTTTTGCGCGAATTAAAACACGAAGAATAGATTTCATTTTTAAATGAATATATCAAGCTTGAACTGTAACAATTTAAGTTAGAGTAAGTAAAAAAGTTTGGCTTCTTTGTAAAGATCTTATCAAGTTCCTGAATAAATTTTCTTTTTATATATGTTTGTTTCCTTTTACACAATTTTAAAACAAAGGCTAAAAAAATTCTGGATCAGCACCCCACTAATTTTAGCTACGAGCCGCCACTGATACTAAGACAGCCAAACACGCATATTTTTTTAAAATAAATAGAGTTATTATAATGATTAGATATTGTTTTGGATTTTAAAGATTTATTTATTAATTACATTTCCAAAATATGATTTTTAACAACTTATTCTGTCTACCGGATAGCTTTATGTATGTAAAGCGCTGGCTTGTGTGATGAATGACGTCACAAACTTAGCCAATCAAATGTCTTTTTCTATCTGGGGCTACCTTCTATTCTCTTTACATTGTGTTTGCTCTTGGGCTGGACGGAAAGGCTTGACCGGGCGTGACCAATTTAGATCGGATACCACGTTCTAATTATTATTATTATTATTATTAGCACCGCGTCTTACTACCCGTTCGGGTTATACGCAACGTTCTAATTCATTGCACACATGGGTGATGTTTCTATGCGTAACTCATTAAAACTATTATCGTGTGAATCACCAACTATCATGGTGACTGTTGGCAACACAAGTAACTCAGTCAAAACTATTATTTGACCCATTTTCTGAAAAGGATAGCTAATACCTATAATATGGGCGTATCTGTCTTATACAACTCGTGTTAATATTATTTTATATTCACCTAAAATATGAACTACGCATTACCTCCAATTATAGCTCTAGCTTTGTCCACATATCAAATAAACTAGCTTATGTGGTCAAATGGTCCAAGGCGTAACACTCGCAATAGATTATATTGAATATGTTTGGGAGAATGGGGTTTCGAATCCCACTCGGGTGTACTTAGGCTTTTTACCTAAAGATTTCTCTCCACACAAATGTGGGTACACTTTCTCTAAATTCAAACTTATTCAACTTGTTTTTGATTCACCCAGATCTATATGTTATACTTGTAGGTTTCTAGCACCCAATTAGTCCGACATAATTATCAACTAATAATCCTATGATATAAGGCCATAATTTTTATGTGATTATAAATAAATATGCATACGAGTATCTAAACCCCGCTTGAGCTTAGAACAGTGAGAAAATGAGAGAGTCATATTTAATAGGCCTTAATTAAAAGAAAAATATATTTTTAATATTCAAGCACATAATCTATACATATTTTATCTTGGTAGTAATTTGTTATAAAATAATACTTGATAGTGTTTGTACAATATTTATTGTCTATTTTCCTTCACACCGTGGCCTTTTGTAACTTCCATCAATTATTACCAAAATAACATATATTTTTATGTGAATCGCGTAATATATTATGGTTTATAGTAAATCATTGTATAAGTTTGCAATCTTTGTCAACAAATATAAATATAAAATAAAAGTCCAACAAACGCGGGTGGAGGGAGAGTCAAATAAATAAATACCATCGAAATTATGATTTGGTTCAGTGTTTTTTTAAATATAACTGACAACGATAATATCAGTTCATACATCATACGATTAAAATTTAAAATTATTAAAAATTAAAAATACTTACCCTTAATGTGAAAATACTTTTATTTGTTCAATGCCCTTCTGTCAAAAATACTTTTTTTAATATACTTATAATTGTGATATTGGGTATATTTGTTTTTTATTTAACTAAATTTGAATGCGGTGGTTTGTAAGTTCTAACATCCAGTACAACACACAGCCCAAACGGGTAGTGGGACGCGGTGCTAAAAAAAAAAAAATTGTTTACCTTACAATCAAAATGTTTCCCAAACCAAATGTCAGCATATCCAAATATGTATAATAACAAAACTGCGTTTGCTTTATTTATTTCATTATAATAAATTGGTAGGCTACCCTGTTTGGTGTCATATTGCTGTTCTTTACCCTCAAATTCAGGGATAGTTTCACTGAAAGAGTGATATTTTAGATAGTTCTTGAATAGTATATTACTTAAAATGGTTATTACTTAAAGAATGGTTGACATCTGTGAATAAAAGGTATGAGAAAAATGTTTGCACACAAATCACAAAACATCTGAAATTACTTTGGGCTTTTCCATAAAAACCTTACCACCTGGACCATCAACAACGTTGACTTCCGTGATTTTACGACTGGTTAAGTTTTGTTTTATCATAAGGTGTGTTTTCTGTATCTGAAAGTAATCCAAAATTATTTTTTTAGTCAAATTAACTATCAAAATTAAACACATCTCTTGAAACACGCTTTTAAATAAAGATAAGTCACCAATAGAGCCATTATCTGGTATTATAGTTGACTGAAGAAAGCGAGCAAGGTAGTCTCAGTAAGTATACCTCTAACAACACTATAATCCAACACTGCTTATCTTAAATAGGTGTAGAGGCCTACTGTTCCTTGGAACAATTGAATGTATACAAAATGCTTGTGGAAACAGGATGTTATGGGGATTGTAGAATAGTGTATTACTTTAAGTTATGGCAGAATAGAAGACCAAATTCTAGAGATGGTCGATATATCACTGACTGTGATTTTTTCACCGATACCATTTGATCACTGATACTACCAGTTACTCGATCTAAAAAGTATCGGTGATTGAGATATCAGTGATCGGAGATACTCGCATACTCGCAATACTCGCAATACTCGAGCTACGGAGCTAGTATTGCTTCTTTTTCTAGACACTCGAATAAATACTCGCTTCACGGCCTTTGTTATTCTTTTATTTTTTATTTTCTACCAACTAATTGAAAATCGACCTTATTGACTGGCATGTTTTACGTGTTATTTCTATTTAAAACACTTGATCTCTTAGAGCTCATTTATCAAAAACAGTATAAGATTGCTACGTAAAAATGACTTTAATAGTTTAAATGTTTCCTTCACATGCATTTTCAATACAAAACATTTGTTGTTAAGAGCAAAATTCAAAAGCAAGCTTACTAAGCAAATCACATTTCGGATTCTTTTTAAAAGTAGGCTACGAAAAAAAATCACATAACACAAATTACATAACATTTCACTATAAAATACTAAATAACATATTTTATTTCTCTATTTTTCAATTGTATTAAACTTCTTAAAACGCATACTTTTGTATTGACTGTACATTAGTCAGGCAACACGAAACCCGGAGATTAGGTAGCTGTATGTCAATAATGTCAATGTCAGTGCCGACTGCCGAGTGCCGACAGAAAGAGCTTATGTTAAGTCTTTAAGTATCGAATTCCATTGCAAGCCGCCAAACTTCCAAGTAATTAGTTCTCCTTTCAAGTTCCAACCGACAACCGAATGTCATGGGATTATTCGAGTAAATACCCAGTACTCAGAAATACTCCATACTCCATACTCCATTGTACGCGCCTACTCGGACAGCAGCTAAATACTAACAGTGAAAAATCACTGGTATAAATCACCGATATTTTAAAATCACAGTCACTGTATTCACTGATATCGTAAAATCCCTGTTTTTCCCATCTCTACCAAATTCCCTTTTGGGTCTTATCTTCCTTCTCGTACTGAGTACCTGCTTGAGGAGAGGTAAATCCCCACCACTCTGTTACTTTCCCCATCATGGCGTGTGTCATTCTTTTGTTCGATTGGTTTTCTGTATTCTGAAATATAAACAAAGCAGAGACTGGTCGACCACCTCTACCTGAAGTTTTAGGCTCACAAAGTGTTTGAATAAAGGCTACATTTAATAAGCTTTGTTCCTATATACAATAATAAAGGGAAGTGTTTGCCTGTGTGTGTTTGTTTTTGTGCGATGCCCAATCAAATATACGGCAGGCATAAATCTGAAATTTTTAAAATAGGTGGATGGAAGGGGGTCCGAATGGACCCCGAAGCCTAAATTTTTAATTTTTAATCAGTTTCTTAGTTAGCCTATTTTTTAACAAATTTTTGAAGAATCACGGGCAACACCGTGTGGGATTGCTATTTTCTAATATATACTACTTAGAGTCTTAGAAAACTGCTTTGTTTTTCCAGTAAATTGAAACAGTTTTAAATCTGCGTTTAATGAAAACTTAATTATTTTATGCCTATTGCTTATTTATATGTTATTTATTAAAAAAATATGACTAATTATATAATATAATGATTCTCTAAATTTTAAAATCAATTGGAAAGCTATTCATGGACGTTCTACCTTGAGGCTGTAAATTAATCAAAAATGATAAATATTAGTCCCCCAACGGGAATTAAACAATTGGCTTAGTAAAAGGACGTGCTAAGTATTCGGCTCAATTATCTAAATCGGCGGCTCCCAAACCGTGGTATGTATACTTATTCCAGTTAGTACGCCGTGAGAAACCAAACAAAATAAGCAAATTCAAGTTGTAAAAATATGTCTCATCAAATACTATAAATATATTAGGACAAGTAAAACCAAAAGGAAAATAGATTTAAACAGTCGTTGGAGGGGTAAATATAAGTGTTTTTATTTATATTTTTTTGATACCTGTGCCCTATTATCCGTGTTGATTGAGTAGAAATTTTAAATAATGATAAATAAAAAGTGTTAATTCATAGATAGTATTGTGTCATTATATTCCTGGGCTCCATTAAAATGTACCTACAAATTAAATACTCAGCACGATTTTGGTGGCACTCCAAAATACGGAAATGGTTTGGGTGGTTGCCATTCAACAAGTTCGGGAACCAACGATTCTAGAACTTATATAAATGCGTAAAAATAAAGGTATAGCCTCTATTCATATATTCATCATTTGATACAAGTTCATAATATATTCAGGAGCTACTTTCAAAACGGTGTAGCCAAGCACCTAGGTATGATTTAATTGTTTAATGTGGGAGGATATTTTGTTGGAGAGAGATTTTTATAGGGGGTCGATTCCCTCCACCCCCTGAACTACCAAAAGAAGATTTTTTTTTACATTATACAAATCTCGGACTAATTTAAAAGTTTTTATTGTAGCTTTGAACTTGGGTTAAGTCTTCCCCCATTGTGTAAAAAAATACACATTTTATTATAGCTTTTATTAGAAAGCGTTACTGTTGAACACATTTTGGAGAGGCAGGCTCTAATTGCAGTTGAATAACGCGTTTATTTCTTATTGCACTAGATCACAGGAACATATCATAATTATATAGATATATCTAATAGCCATTACAATAAAATACATTTTTAATAGTTTTACTTTAGGAAAAGTGTAAAGCTGCAAAATTCTGGAAGTCATTACTAGATCTGGGATTTCTATGTAGATACATATTCTATCCCTCGCCATTTAGATGTTCAGAAAACAGAAATCCCAACGAATCACCATATCGTGGGCTTGCTGGAGAAACTCATTAAGTTAAAATTCTTAATTTGTGAGAAATGCAATTTTTAGTTTATGAGTGAATGATACTTTTACTTTTACTTAGTACCATAGGAGGCAAGGGCTAATGGAAATATCCTGCTTGGGTGNTTCGTAATATTAGGAACAAACTTTCAAACATTAAGTGTCAACAATTTTATTCATAATCTATTTTATTGATTAAATCTAATTAATTAATTACTTTCACTTGACTTTAGTGAGTTTTCACTGATAAGAAAATATACTTTTAAAGGTTGACTTCGTGATCTGATTATACTTTGTGAGATTTTCCTGATTAAAAATATGTGTTATAGAAGGTTAATTGAGGGACAGTCATTATTTTAGAATCATGATAACTACCGGTTAAAGTATTTATTTTAATAATCATTCAAAGGCATTTGTTTTTTAAGGTCTTGAATCATAACTCAAGATTTATTTCTGATTTGAACAAATTATATCCACTTAAAAACTAATTTTAATGTTTACTTATTCAAATTTAAAATAAAAGGCATTAAATTTGGAGTACAATTAGAAAAACAAAAAAAAGGAAGACAATTTTTCTCATGTTCATTAAATAAAATCTGTTTATTGAATTTCAAAAATAAAAAGGTATTTTGACAGTCATTCAATTAAAAAATAGATGATACTATTGTAGTGATACTGGTTTAATTAATTCTAAATTATGTAAAAAGTCATGGACGAAGGTATTTTTTATTTAAAGTAATATAGGTAGATTATCCTTTTAAGATTCATCCCTGAAGAAACACGCGCTTCTCAGAAATAATGGGTAAAGGAGTTAACCTTTAAAATTCATTTTTTATACCATATTTCCTGTTAAAAGAATAACTGCGCTATTTCCTGTTAAAAGGAACAACTCCGCAGTATTTGGTGAAGATGCCAATTCCCTATACCAATAAGAAGCTAGCCTTCACAACATCTGTCGCCAGGACTCTTTCTATTAGTTAGATTTTACACTGTTGATGAGAAGAGAGAAATGCAAGGGGTATGTCATATATAAACTGTTGTGCGTGTGTTTAAGGCATCTCCAAGATCCAAACATCTACACCGTGATCCGAACCACCCACGCATAAGTCAGAGCCACACACTGGCAGTCACAGTCTAACACAGTATAAAATAACTTACATTAATATCACACGTGTGCAGTGATATAAAACATTTAATTGGAATATGTATAAGTAATTAACAGGTGTAATTTAAATAAACCGTGTGTGAATAAACAGCCATAAATAGTTATCTTTCTTACAGTTATTAATTATACCATTCTAATTAGTGCTCGAACAAGGAGCTATAGACAACCTAAACATCATCACAGCATTATTATATCAGTGAATTAATCCGTAGTGATTCAATCGATGCCCAAAGCGGGGCGATTGATTCCATAGTGATACAATTGACGCCCAAAAGCGGTGCGTTTCAATCCATAGTTTACAATTGGCGCCCAATCGCGATGCGAATCCTCGAATCCCCGAGACAAGAAAGAAACTACTCCGACTGAAAGACACACGGCACACTACAAGGCACCCCAACGACGTACATCAATCCAAGAACCGTAGTGAAAAAGACGTTCCACGCACGGCACACTACAAGGCACACCAACGATGAACATCAATCCGAGAACCTGGGTGAAACAGACGTTCCACGCACGGCACACTACAAGACACACCAACGACATACATCAATCCGAGAACCGAGGTGACGTTCCACGCACAGCACACTACAAGACACACCAACGACGTACATCCATCCGAATACCAAGGTGAAACATATGCTCCACGCACGGCACACTACAAGGCACACAAACAACCAATACCGTACTGAGGCGGAACAAGCTGACCAAGACATCAAATTAGTCAGATAAGCCTTAGATAAATTTATATTATTTTTTTAATTTAATTAATTAGATTAAATAACTGTGTTTTAATATTTTATAGTCATTATCTTTTGTAAATTTTGGAAGGGTTAATTGCAGATCCAAATGATAATAATGACGCTACTAGTTGCTCTGATGAGGTAGAATATGAAAATAAACCTAGACATCAGTTAGTTCTAGAACAATCAGATGAGGAAAAATAGAGAAAGTGAGCAGGACAAAGAAAATTAGCAGGACAATGAAGAGTCATTTGCAGAGGGAGATAGTAAAGATAGAGCATAAAAAGATACACAAAGAGATGTTATAGTAGATGAGGAAGGGCTAGAAAAGAATAGGGAACAGAAAATTGGGCAACCCATAGTAGATTTAAATCAACTTATGAAAATGTTACAGGAAAGTTATCAGAAAATGTTACAAGAAAGTAATCATAAAATGTTACAGAAAATGGTAGCGAATAGTAAAAAAATTAATCAGAAAATATAAGAAACTAATCAGAAAATAGATACAAGTAGAAAAGAAATAAATTTAATAATTTATGCAAATACCCAAGCAATTAATCAAAAAATAGATGGAAATAAGACTAAACTTGAACAAATCAATAAAGAAATAAGTGCTAAAATAGAGTTAATTAAGGAGGTTTTTGGGAGCATAGATTTGGGTATTTAGAGCAAAAAATTGACCAATCAGAGACGGTTCATCAAAACTTAACAGTACAGTTAAATGAGGTAGATAAAAAAGTAATAGAAGGGGAAAATTAGAAGAAGGCTTTAGTTGAAAAGCAGGAAAATTTAAGGAAGGGACAATTAAAATTAATGTAACAGATCTCGGCTAATTAAAATATAATAGAAACAGTAGAACAAGAATCAATCAAAGGGTTAAAGGAAGTATAAATTAAAGTTGGGAGTCTAGACCTTCAGGTAGAACACACAAAAACTAATGTTAAGGTAGTCCAACACAACCTTGAAAAAGAAAATAAATTAGGTAAAATCAGTACTTGGTTCTCAGCAAGACACGAATAAAATTTTAATTAAAGAACAAATATATGGGATCGTTAATAAGGCGGTAGAGACTTTAGATAAAAAAATTACTGATTTTGTGGTTGAAACCCAAATTAATCTTGGAGAAGTTGGTAATTTACACGATACTACCAACCTATTTGCTAAAGGATCTAAGAGAAACGTCATTAGCTATTATTCCAAAATTTAAAGGAAAGAGAGGAAATATTTCAGCAGTACAGTACATAAACAATGTTGAAAGTGTATTTAAAGGAGAAAAAATAAATTATAAGTCAAAATAGAGATATTTTTATCAGGTCTGAAAAATGAGGCAAAATCTTGGGCAGATAATATAGAGAGTGAATGGGAAACCTATGAACAGGCAAGGTAAATATTTTTGGAAAAATATTGGTCTCAAAACATGCAGGATTATTTTCTACAATTAATTTTCAATTGAAAATATAACGACAAGGATGATACTATGAGCGAATATTTCAATAAATTTGTAACACAGGCGAAATATTTACGATACCCGGTAGAATAGGATAGATTGGTAGGTCTTCTAATGAATCATTTTCCAAATGCAGTACAAGATGTTCTAATTAGCATAAATAAACAAAGCATTAAAGAAGTAGAGAGAGTATTAATGGCATTTGACGATAGAACATCAAAGAAACAAAGAACTCAATGAGCAATCAAACAGGTATAATATTGATAGGCTTAGGCAATCGTCTAACCCTCAAATCAGAGAAAATAATAATGGACAAGATAGGCAGAGATATCACAATAATTATCCAATGACAGAGCAAAATAGAATATATCCACATCCTAGTATAGAGTATCGACAGGATAAGAACCAAGGACCTTCGAGGCAAATAAATTCGAGTGCTAGACAAATCAATAGAAATAACAATGCAGGTCACCCCAGATTAACAACCAATCAAATACATCAACCTCCAAATTTTAATTTTGTACCATTGTCAGGGACATCAAATTTAAATGAGTACGACTCACAAAAAATATTCGATCCAAGGGGCGGTTAGAGAAAAATTTAAATTTCGGATCATTTATATGTAAAAATCAGAAGTTTAACTAAAGATCTAAATTTTAAATAAGTAAAACAAGGGCAACTATAATTATTTAGTCTTAGTAAGAAATGTTAAATGTATGAATTCTAAGTAAATATTCCATAGTGTGTATTTTCTAAAGAAAGGTAAGTAAGGAAAAAGGCAGTTGTTAAAATAAACTAAAAAAAATCTAAAAACCCATTAATAGCCAACTACTGAGAAGTAAAAATAATACTTCTTTTGACAAAGGTAAAAGGGTTTTGATTGTAAATGTGTACACCCTAAAACAAGTTGTCTAAATCTTTTGTTATTTTCTATGACTCCAAAACGAGATTTAAAGGTAAACATAATTATATTGTTCAAAAGAAGAGAGGATGTAGTACAATTACAGTTACTTGAAGGGACGACGCAGAAAAAATAATAATATTTCTTTATAACTAAGAGTCAAACCTGGTATATATACAAACACGAAATCAATTTTTAAAATATAAACTTTGTACGAACCATATAAATTATATTTGGATTTAAAATAGTTACAGGAAGTTATATATATAAAGATAGGAGAACAAAAAGTAGGGAGAATTATCCCTCGGTAAGCATGCAAAAAGCTTAAGATCAAATAGAAAAGTATGGTGAGGGGTTGCCTAACATTTTGTTAACTAGTTAAGTTTTATGTGAGTAAATTCAAAGGATAATTTTAAGCTTAAAAGAATTTAAATAGTTTCACTTTAAGAGAAAGTTAGGAAAATTGATTAATTAATAAAAGATCTTGTAAATCAGAATAAATATATTATTTCACCAATGGTGCATTTGGTTAATGATAACAAAGATATTAATCTTAATATTCGTGTGAGGGTTATTTTAATTGAATTAATTACATTTCAATAAATTCAACGATATTGATTCAGATATTAAAGGAGTTACAGCGTAAGCTAATGAGCTAAAAGAAAAGATTTAAGATATCTAAAGAAATTAATTTAGATATGCACTTGAGTACGGTATTACAGTAAGTTAAGGTGAGTGGAAATAAGAGGCCAGTAGTGTCTTGTTTAAAAGCATTTTTTCAGATAGAGGTGTTAAGGTGTATTGGTTGAGGAGTTGAAGTATATTGGATGAGGAGTTAAGGTGTATTAAGGTATGGACTTAGCCATGGGCAAGCCATGATCTCGATTATGCAATCGTCGTAATGAGTTTAAAGATGGCCCGAGGGCATCTATCAGCGTTGAGAAGTTGAGGTGTATTGGTCGAGGAGTTAAGGTGTATTGGTTGAGGAGCTAAGGTGTATTAAGGCATTAACTTAGCTATGGGCAAGCCATGATTAACAATTTCATTTTTCCCGTGAGTCAACGAACCACCAAGGATCAGATAGCAGGTATTTACAAGAATATAGCTAGCACAACGCAGCTTATGTAGATATCAGTAATTTTAATATTAATGAGACGAAGGCTAAAGTTTTCCACTAATGTAATAATTGTGCAATGGTAAAATCTACATTGAAATTGATAGATATGGAAGAGATTATGATGAGGTTTAAAAGGGTATTCTGTGATTTCGTGATGTAATAATGATGTATCAACAAGGATAATGAGATCTAATTAGGGTGTTGTATCTAATTAAGCTATTGTAACAGATTTTCAATTATGATTTTATTTAAGTACCTAAGTCAAATAGGCAACATTCAAAAGTTTTGATCAAGAAAGATATATAGTTAAAGATTTTTTCACTAATGAGAGAATAATTACTCAATTAGAATGGGGAAAAGGATTTTCAATATTTCACAGTAGTGTGACATGATTTTATACTAATTTCCAAACGTACTTTAAGCATACAAGATTGTCTTATATTCATTTCAACTATTTTAAGCAAAATAAAGTTTCGTTAATATTGTATGTTTTTGTCCCTCACACCTAAACGTGTTGACAAATACAAATGGTAGAAAAGAAAGAAGATAAGGTAGAAAGGTTTTACAGCTGTGTCACTATCAAGGTAAAGAAATTAAAAGGGAAGTTTGACCTTGAATAAAGATCCAGGATTTGCAAACAACAATATTAGAAAAGAACAGATGTTAATAATAATTGACTGAGAATGTAACTATGTAATAACTGATGTTAATATTAATTGACTAAGAATGTAATAATGTTAGAACTGATGTTAATATTAGTTGATTGAAAATGTAATAATGTAATAAGTGAGTTTAATCTTAATTGACTGAAAGTGTAATAATGTAATATGCCTTGCTCAATGGCAAGCAATTAATAGTTTTATGGTAGTAAATTAAATGAGGTCACATTAATAAATAAACATTAATCTAATCAATAATAAGTTAAACAAATATTTGTGAGTAACTTGACCCATTTTTCAAGTAGATTTAAGGCAGCCAAGAGTATTACTAGTATGTAAAATAAATTTTTAGTAAGAATAGTTTAATTAAGTAAATTTATAATTAAATTTTTGTTGTACTACAAATGTTTATCGTAAAGAAATTGGTAAACAGTGATTGATTGGATAACTAAAAATACACATAAAGATTTGAATTTTTATAGAAAAAATTATGATTATATTAAACGTTTTATAAAAATAATCTCGATATTTATATTTAATTACATCTATTTAAGGCTTAAATTGAATTTAAGATACTTTGAAGTATTTCAGCTATAAATTTATATTAATTTTCAATATTTTCAAATTACTTTTGGATTTATTAAATTTAAAATGAACATAATTTTACCTTAACTCAAATAAAAAGTTGATTATTCAACCAAAACCATTTATAATTTTATTCAAATTTGTATGTGAACATAACATTTTAAAAACAGAAAAACAAGTGCTACAATTTTTCAGTGATATAAAGAAAGTAAAAATAAAACATTAAATAGGAAATTCTTTATTTCCGTGTATTCATCAATCGATAATGGTATTTTAGTGACAGTTTCTAAAATAAAGAATAAAAATCTATATAATTATTTGTTTCCAAAATCTTTGGCTAATTTGTTTTAGTCGTCTGTGGATTCAAAATATATTCTGGATCTCTTATTTTCATTGCTCAAGTGTGCTTAGGATCTATTGCCTCTGTAAATATGCAATTTTAATACAATCTAGTTAATTTTGATTCCATATAAATTTCCAAAAATCATCTTTTTCTAAACTTTCGACTACTATAATTTTTTTTTGTCCATACGACAAGTAAACAGTATTTTCGTTGGGTGATGTGAAGATAATAATAATTATATTAATGAAAGGAAGCTAAATAGATCCCATTCATAACATAATAATATGTGTAATATTCATTTAAGTTAATTAGAGAAATTAGCAATCGAAAAGGGTGAGAGAGAACATTGTGATCAAAACCTATTCAAGGGAGGGGGAGGATATTGTGTTACGATCTCAGTATTTGAATATGTAAAGTTGAATTCATTTAAGAATTTTAACACTTTTAAAAGCTTGGCAGGAAAATAAAAATTTATTTTGTAATGTTTTGCTTTGAAGGGACTTGAATTCAGCGCTAATTCAAGTCAGGTTTAGTTGAGGTAATTGGGTGTGTGATGTCTACGCTTTCTTTTTTCCGAGACGAACCCAGTTTGCACAGGACGGATGTTGCTGAGACAGGCTGTATCCAAATAGTCCGAGGATCCTTGCTAAGGATAAAGCACAATATCTCATACAAGTTATTCCTTAAATGCATGATGTTTTTTCACTTATGTGAAATAAAATTCACCTAGTCCATGAATATATACTAAATTTATTGAACATAGCCTATGCAATTCGCAATTCACAATATTAAACAATGCTTTGAGACACATGCAGAGAACAAAAAAAAATAGTTTTTTTTAAGTCCTTGCTGGAACTACCAATATTTTTAATATCAAAGAATATTATTGAATTCTACCAGCATTCGTATAGTTATTTTACAGTAAATAGGTAAAATATTTTGGGCTCTTCAAAATATTTTACGTCCTCTAAAAATACAAGTTTCACGCACTTTTGGAGGCTCAGTCCAACCCTGGTCTACTTGACGAATAGCACATAGTTTCCGAACAATTTGAAAGTCTACGCTGATCCCAAAAAGTGAATTACTATAGAATCATAAAATTAATTGTGAAAAAAATTAATCTTCAATACAAAATAAATGTAAATAATTTAATACTTGTGTGTCGAGAGTCATCATAAGGTGCGTTAGCTTGCGCAACATTCCAATTTAATCAAATTTTGGTATTGAATATTATTTTACCACAGCTATGCTTTTATCGTTATATTATATTTTAACATTCATTTAAGGTGGTTTATCAAATTTAACGTAATACATTTCTCTTTATATTTTAACCGACACTTTAGATATGTCAATAGCACTTGTGCTTACTATGCTAAGGGTCCCGGTTTCGATACCAGGTAGAGTCGTTAATTTAACTTCAGTAAACTGTTATTTATGTCATAGCTAAAGCTAGTTTGTAAGTCTTGTGCGGATATAATCCTTGTTTCCATAAATTGCAAGTTAAAAATCCCCATTGAAAAAAATAAATATTTTAAATGATATATTTTATGAAATAATATTGCTGTAGGTTCACTTTATATCTAGAAAAGATTTTTTTATGACTCATAAAAAAAAAGATATATTCTAACTGGTCCTCTGGACAAGTTTCAAGGCCATTAGTGTTGTCCTGTCAAGCGAACAATAGGATTACTCCCAGCTGAGTCTTGGGTTCTACCGACAAACTTCACCTCTCTATTGGCTTGAGTAGGTGTAGTGGGGGTTTCTATTCCTATCTGGTAATAAAGCTACATTTAAGTAACTCATGACAGATTTCTAGCCGAGGGAATAGGTTTACGTGATTAAAAATATTGTATTTGTAGATTACACAGAAAACTTAATATGTTATGGGTTTTTTTTGATCCAACCATTTTCAAAAAATGCTTTTTTTTAGATAATTTCAAAAATATATGCATAAAAAATTAATTATATAACTCAATATCAATTTATAAAAGTGTCCATACAGTAATAGTAAAAAAAATATATCATTATTTGTTCATCTAGAATCTCGATCGAAAATCAGTCATTTTTACTGTGTATTAGTAGATATGTGACCGCACCTTAAAAGCTCTCTGAATAAAAAAAATATTATGGGGGGGGGGGGTGTGGGG
>CABFOV010000349.1:90469-102593 GCA_902141375.1 Timema poppense
CCCCCCCCCCCACCTAACCACCCAACACATACGTACACTCTCTCCCTTCTATATTCATGAACCTAACACATGCCCTTCAGGAACATATTAAGTGTTCGGGTTAAAGAGGATATGTATTTGCAAATCAAACAGTGGGACAAAGAAATACTAATATGTAAATCAAGTTAAATGTTGGGGTATGTTCATGTAAAGAAATTATCCCCCCACCCCCATTGAAATTAAGATTCGGTGGATGTTTTATTTTATTTATTGCTCCTGACTTTAATATAGCTTCAGGTTGCTCCGTAATCTAAACCCTTAACAGTTTTTTTTTTTTACTAAAATAATTAACTAAATTAAATAATATTACCCAAATGGAAGGAATTGTAATCACTATTTAGTTGATTTCCAATCTTTTTTTTAAATTTCAACACCATGTCTTACTACCCGTTTGGGTTAAACGCTTATGTAATAATTACATTGATGGTTTTAGGAATAAGTAATATTATATTTAGAGGAAGTACACCCGCATTTGAGTGGAAGGAGAGAGGAAAGCCATTTTGGAAAAAACTTCTCAGTGCACCCGACCGAGATTCGAACCTTGATCTCCCAGTTATCGGCAGTCTAGTCTGACACGAGGTAACGCGTTAGATCATGTGACCACCACAGCGGGTTAAAATCCTTATTGTGTTCTCATTTACAGTAATAAACTATGTTTGAACACATTATTTAAAGTCATCGATTCTCTGCATGTTTTGATATATATTTATGGCAATAGTTTCATCATTTGCTGGTATATAACTATAATTTGAATATAGGATTATTCATACATGTACAGTATGTACTAGCTAATTTTACATTTCTAAAACACTTTTTATTCTCAGCATTATTTTGATTAACGATTATCCAGTTTTTATTTTAAAAATACACAAATTAGCCTTTCTGTACAAATTAACCAAATGTGAGTAAATATAAACATATAATGTTCTATATAACAGACTTTTTTATTATAATTAATTTATTAAAATGTGTTTTTTACACCCTGCCTTACCAAACGTTCGGGCTATTTGTATTTAGTTACCTTAATTGTGTAAGGATGATTAATATAACATTTAAAAGAAATGTATCTGCATTTGCATGGAGGGAACGTCAGAAATAATTAGTCAAATATACCCTGAGTTGAATTGACTGGGTTAAGAAGATTAACCTCCACATTACCAACAAATTGGACCATATGAGCTTGAGGTTTAGTCCGTGTGCCAACTGATGTGGATATATTATTTATTACACTAAAATATCGCTTTTGTTCACATAGCAGATATAATACATTACTTTCATCTTATCAATAAAATATATTAATTAAACTTATTATTTAAGCTATAATAATGATACATAATACTCATTTGTATTTTATATTAATCAGCAAATATGTGTACGTTATTAATAAATAATATTTTAATGTCATAAATCAATAGTTTGATGTCTCGAAAAAAAAAAAGAGGTAATGAGCTGTAGATTTGCACAGAAATCACAAAAAGACTGTAATTGTTAACAAGGTTTACCAAAATTCCTCGGATTCAGATAAAACAGAAAGTTAACTTAAGGGACATTTCTACCTGGGTGGAATAGCAAGTTAAAACTGATTTACAATTCATATTAAAAGTTTTATTAATTCAAATATATATCGCATGAAATACTGTTCTATCAAATTAAATACATATTCAAAAGTACGTCCGAAAACTTTTAGTTATTTTTTTTACCTTATACTTGCTCTATTACTGATTGCCAGGTATGAACCAATTTTGAATAATATCTTGCTAGCGCGGTCACCCTTCAGTATTCTCTCTCTCTCTCTCTCTCTCTGGTTTCCTCTCATCTCAATAGTGCATTGACCGCCCACTAGGAGCAGCAGTCAGTCTTCACGTTCGCACTTCAAAGAACAGCGACGGAATGGTCAAATCTGGACATAGCAGAGAAATATTACCTTCGCTTGTTATCTCCGTCCTCGCTTTTCCTTCTTTATCTACGTTCCTCTCCATAGCTAGCCCAATTTTAATAGGAAAGGTTATTTATAAAATACCTCATTTTTTAAATCCAAAATTGACAACAGTTTACGAATGCTATCTTGAAGATATTGATAATATATTTCAAAAGTGACAGTTTCAAATCTAATGAGTTGACATACGAATATCCTAAAATATATATAGTAACTTAACTATCCGACAGATAATTTGAGTGTGCTTACAGGTTTGTGTTAGTCTTAGTTTGGTATATGGTAGTTAAAGAAAATGATCGATCCATTATTTATTTTCGCCACGTCTTAGTATCCGTTAGGGCTATGCGAAAACAGTAACTAGGTGCCCTAAGTATGTGAAATTGTAGAAGGTAGAGTCTTAGAATAAATAAACCAGTATTTGCATGAAGGGGGAGTACATCGGACCGGGATTTGAACCCCGATCTCACCACCTCACAGTATAACCCTAAAGTGATGTACTAGTGTTTTCCTCATCCATCCTCTGTCGATGCGTTTCCAAATAAATGATCTCTTTGCGTTTTGTTTTATTAGACTAGACCTTACAACTCAAGATAGCTTTTACTCACATTTAATTGTATCCTCTATTTACCCTTAAATGTAACAAACATATCTCAATTGATTCCACTATGGTTTTGCTTACAAGACAGAACCATAGTTTGATCGTCAAGGTAAGATTGTGACATTGACCGATACATTTTATTAAAATGTACTCACTTTATTACTCCATGATGAAACTTATAAGATAATCAAGTATTTAAAAAAAATGAATATTTCTTTGTAGGGTAAGAGTTCTTAAAATTTCCTCACTTGATTCCGCTATGGTGAGACCTATTAGAAATGGTCAGAGTGCAATCAGTCTAGATAAGACTATTATAAATTTTAAATTGAAAATGACACTTGGTCACAGTAATCAAACCTGAGACCCTTGTATTAGTGTGCCACTACTCTTCATGAATATCAAATCATATAAAATGGAAATGTACAATTAATTGTACAAGCTCTAACTTTCTTACATCTAATACTTTTAAGTTGCAGGGTGAATTGTATTAAAAACGTTACAGAGAACAAGATTATTATTATTATTATTATTATTATTATTATCACCACGTCTTACTACCCATTCGGGTTATACGCACTTGCGTTAATGTGTAATGGTAGGGTGATTGTGAGATGAAATGGAGGAGCTACAGCTTAACGTGGGATCCGAACCACGGTGGAGGCCTGGAATTCCACACATTCACAAGTTGTGGTTAATACACGTCTTGTCAGAGTTGAAGGAAGAGTTTGGCAATCAGATAAATCTGTGCTTGGACCGAGGATTGAACCCCAGACTCCCAGCACGGAAGTCCAACACCTTATCTCTAGACTACCAGGTCACCAACAAGATTAGACTACCTCAACTAGGCTCAATCGATGGTTTGTCCATCTATTGGTTTTGAGTTCGATTCATAGCAAGACCAAAGCATTTATTATTATTAAATTAGAGATATTTCATTTCATAGTGATGAGTTGAGAGCAAGTGAACCGAAAGCTATTTAAATTCGAGACTTAGGTTAGTTTGTAAGCTATGTGCTGATATGAGTTGGTTCAGAAAGTGTTTGTTCTTATTTCCTCTCAAACCCTTTGAGAGATAAGTATTGTGATCGTCAAATAGAAATCAAATTCTAAATTTTGATAAATGTCGACGTTTCATGACCCCCTGAAAACCGAAAAGTAGGTTGTCGTTATGTCGTTTGTTTGTATGTTTGTATCTCAGCCTGGAGCCGAGATTATTTTACAAGGTTCCCCCGAGGAGTTTTTGGAATTAGATGTCCAGCCCTAAAATTAAGAGTGGTTTACTAAAGGGTAAAGAGAGAAAAATTATGTTTTCTCAAAATCTGCTTTAATTAGTTAGATTAAAAACCGTATCTAGGTACTGTTTTATATTTTAAACAAAATATCAGCTCTTATTTTCACATTAAAATGAATTTGAGGGTACTCTACACTAGCGGAAATTTCCACTTTTGAACATATCCTCGCAAATATTTTAGATAAGAAATATATTTTCACTAGTAAATTTGCAGTACTATTAAGAATAAAAACCATTTAATTGAAATATATTTCTATAAATCTAATAGTTTCGGAAATTTTTAAATACTATTTAATGGATTTCTTGAAAATTGGGAGTTGATTATTATTCTCTTTGGTAAACATATTTGACTTTTATCTCAATTTGTTTCAGTAAAAGTGCATATTATTTCATTTATGTTCTTTGGTGGAATGTGATTATATTTTTATCCATAATGTTTCTGCAACAATATTTATCATTTCTTTTTCCCAGATCTTACGAGTTTAAGTAAATGTGTCCGTTTTTAGATAAGTAAGATGTGGTGCACCGTTTACCGTACCACTTATTCTATTAACACCTCTTCTCCCTACTTGTTAGAGCTATCCACACTTAACTAAACTAAGTCAGAGGGCTGAGGAGGGCATATTTTTAAAGGAAATGTACTCGCACTTGCTTGAATAAGAAAGTGGTAAAATGTTTAGGAAACGCCATCTTCATCACCCTGGCCTGGAATAGTATCCAGATCTACCCTAGTCCTGGCACTCACTAGTGCGGTAACTCTCACGAAACTCCAAACAGAAAAAAAATTCTAACATATTATTATTATTATTACCACGTCTTACTACCCGTTTGTGCTATACGCACTTACGCTAATGTGTAATGGTAGGGTGATTGTGAGATGAAATGGAGGACCTACAGTTTAACGTGGGATCCAAACCACGGTGGACGCCTTCAGAGGTGAAGGAAGGGTTTGGAAATCAGATAAATCTGTGCTGGAGCCGGGGATTGAACCCCATACCCCTAACACACAAGTCCGATACCTTACTCCTAGACCACCAGGTCACCTATTCTAACATAAATTTTGACTTTGTAGCTCTTCTATATTAT
The DNA here is from genome assembly GCA_902141375.1 of Timema poppense. Taxonomy (NCBI): domain Eukaryota; kingdom Metazoa; phylum Arthropoda; class Insecta; order Phasmatodea; family Timematidae; genus Timema; species Timema poppense. Next base: position 95,419 of record CABFOV010000349.1, read on the forward strand.
GAACAACAACCAAAATACATATAACTGTGAGTAAGAACGCTTTTAAAATTCGTAGCTTTCAGTCTTAAGAAGAGCGTTATTTTTAAACAGCCACTAACTTTTATATGACAAAGCAGGACCACGCTGGAAAAAAAAATGGAATTTACGAGGTAACTGTCACGAGATTTTTTCCTCCCCTCCTATGATCGTAAAACTTACCGTATTTCTTCTTTATATGATTACAGTTCTATATATAAAAAAAGTTAGGGGCCGTATACAGGGAACAGGGGTACGCTGGTTGTTCCTATGTCTCAAATTTATTTATAACCGAAGAAAGAGGAACAGTGCAGAATTCTTTTTTTTTTCCTTAGAAAGGGGGTGGTTGGTAGAAGAAGGGGATTAAATGGTGGCTGGAAAACCGCGATAGAGAGTTTGAAGTGCCTGGAGAAAGAGTATGTGTGTTTTGGAAGGGGGTTGGGGGATTTCTTTGAGTTATGGGTTCACCCCCTCGAAGGGGTGAAGGGTGCAAAGAGGTGAGAAAAGAGGAAAAGGCCATTCAGGTGACCACTTCACTTCACTTCCCTTCACTTCACTTCCCTTCACTTCACTTCAGTTGATCTGACCTTGACCGACCTAGTGCTCGACTGGTTTTATTAAGAAACTTGTTTCTCAGCTCACACCTAAATTTAGTCCAATTTTCTTAATAATAGCCTCTTAGAGAATAAATATATTTATTTACTGCCAAAATATACATATATGTATTATTTGATTAGTATTATCTATCGGCATTTATTATATCTATCAAAAGTGAAAGCTGCAGATCAAATGACTTGATGTATGATATGTGAAAGAAAATTTAGTAACTTTTATAGATTTCAGATAAGTTTCTTCGTTTAGAAATTGGACTGTGGATCACAGAATGCAATCATTTTATATAAATAAATCAAATACGAGTATATATTTTTAGATAGTATTTCAGTTCATTTTAGATGATGTGCAGTATAACTTGTGGTAGTTATAATTATAATAATTATTATTATATGAATTATTTATTTAGCATATATTATTTGCATTTATTAATGCATCCAAAAACGCTCATGGCATTCTAGAAGAAGTAATTGAAATTTTCTGACGATTTGAGACGGGTATAGATGTGAAATGTACACATTATCTCGGGTATGTGGATTGTAAGGCTTTTATAACAATGGTAAAGTAAAAACCTTATGGACTCATTTACATAATGAAAACTTCTATGTTTTGGACATATACTAAATCAAATTGTTACTCGATGAGAAGATTTGCCAAACAATTGAAGCACCAAATGTTTTATATTAGTATGTCACTAGGTGAACGTAGCGGACTGACCGCCAAAATGATGGATCAGCTATAGTGTTATTATGTAAAAGCTGTCAGAAGTAATCACTTTCAATTAAGGTAGTTTGGATAAAGGGAAAGTTTTGAGGGAGATGGGTATCAATTTAGGTATGAACACATCTGACCTTAGATCGTGTAAAAACCTAGGTGAATTTTGTGTGTACAAAGGAAGCTCAGAAGTTAATTTAAGGAACAAAAATGACAAACACAGGAAAGCTCTAACGATTCCGAGTATGAAACTGTAATACACTAACAGTGAGGCGAGAAAAAAAACTAGTTTATATAAATTATAATGTAATGGTAAACTTTAACTGCGGTTTTCCACCCTTTTACTAAATTATAGGTACACTTTACCGAAAGCGTTTTTATGCTATAGTCTTGAAATTACTTTCTCATAGCTCGGACTATAGTAATTATGTTCTTAGCAGTCCACGAATAAAAAAATTGAATATTTATATAAACAAAAAGTATTTAATTTTCTGTCCAGCAAAACAATGTTCATGAATTATTATTTTTTAATGTACACTTTTGGTAACTATTAATAGTGTAATTTATTCATAGTAAGCTGTTCTATGAAAGATTGTTGTAAGTCTGAACAATCCATCTATACTGTCTTGAGAAAAATGTTGGCCATGCCCAAAAATTTCTGAATTAACATTGCCAGTATAGGGAGCTCCTTACCTCCTTGAAAAAAAGGATCTCGACTATTTTGTACATACTTTTTTTTGTAAATTTAAATTCGTTACTGGGCTTACAAAATAACATTTACAACCATTTTAAAATACACTTTTAACTGAACTTATTTTATAAACCATCTAGTAAGCTTCAAAAACAATTTTTAATTAATTTCGTTTGAATTTTAGATTGGGGGTGGGGGGGAGGAGTGGATCTGTTTAAGTACTATGATCACAAAGTCACAAATTTAGATTTGGCTACTTGTTTGTGGTTGGAAGTTTAATTTTAGAGTTGTAAAGTAGTTCGAAGTTTCTAAAAGGATATTGCAGCTAAGAAATAATAATTTTAAAGTTTCACAAAAGGGGATAGAGCTAGAAGATGGTGAATTCCCCTGAGGCGCCTCAGAGTCAAGCTCATCCAACCTATTATTTCAGTTCTCTTTACATAATTTTTATTATTATGTCAGAGTCACTCTTGGTTTGTCCAAATTATAGTTGATCAAATCGCTAAATTGGTCCTTTAAGCATCCACTTGTTCACTGTAGCTACAACTTGAAGGGTACAGGGGAAAAGGGGGGAAAGCCCAATTTTAACTCAAATGTGTTAGTGCTACCATCTGTTAAACAATAATGAAACATTTCTACACTTTAGATTATGATTAAATGTGGTCTTTGCCATACTTATATATTTAAAAAATATATATTTCCCGGGATTCATTTTAGGCTTAAGAAATAGCCTAGGCTTAAAAGTTGTCCTGGAAAATATGTGTAATGTAACTTCCCCCTATTTCCCTTGTATGGTTAACTTTTAAACAACACCCTAAAATGAAATCAAGTTACTATTCCGGCTTGACTCCTTTCATTTCTACAGAGTATGACCTGAGAAGCCATAACACGATCATACCTAGCCACGACAAAACTATATTTAAACAGCGTACGGCCTGATAAGCCACATAGAACCATCACACCTATCCAAGAAAACATATCAAAACAAATAAATGTCTTGTAACTTTTTGGTTTCTATTGAAATTAGAAGAAATTGGTAAAAAAAAAAGTATTCTGGATTCAACGTAACCTCTTTGCAGTCAGACTTGATTCCAATCACGTACTGTGTGCAATAGTTTTATTTGATCAGGATTTGTGAGGAATAAGAACAGATTGTCTACTCAACACAACTTTTATAAGTCCCTAAACACGACTGTTGGAAACTATACGATACAGCCAGCGCCTCCTTCCCACACCATTCTTGTTCAGGTACCCACAACCCTGGAACCCTGAAAACGACCTGGGCCAGTTAGAGGCCCGTTCATAAATAGGAGACGTGACCCGAATTACGATTGTCTAACCAGGAAACGCGCAATCAGATAACACTAATACTAGAGATTGGATTTGAACCCGGGTACTACCCGCAGAATTTAGCTTTAAATTATTCACTTGTATGTTTTATTAAGGAGAAGGGGTGTACGAGTTTATTTTGTTTTCAATGTTTCTATTAATTGGACGCCATCTATGTTTTATTTTATGCTTCGAAAGTTCTCCTCGTTCAATTTGCAAATATGGGACCCTCCGATATTAAATTCGTGTTTCCCTCACCAAAGAATATTGAATCATTTTAGCTTTTACAAATCGCATATTTATTTTGACCAAACCATTTTAATAATAGTTTATACGATACATTAACACAGAGGCGGTTGCCCGGGGTGCCAAACAGAGTAGCCTGGGTGAAATAATGAAGCTATTAAGAATAACAGTAGTTCACTTTTGATATTAACATGAAATTTGACATATCGGTATAATTTTTGTTGTTGTGAATAAGATAGGATATAGTGGCACTCTCAAAAGATTCTTTTACAGCCACCATTTTGAAAAAATTGTACCCTAAAACTCTATTTTGCAATTATTTCGTAAATTGTTCGTTATATCAAAGTATTTTATTTATATATATAAAAAAAGATACTAACAAACATGTTTTTTTATTTTTATATGTATTCCTAACCGTTTTCGTACATACTCGCAGTGAAACGTTTGGAGTATCGTTACCATTTGTGGAGTTTCCCTTCAGATTATATTGCTAACCCGGCCAGGTTACGTTAGGTTTGTAGTTGTTAGGTTTGCGGATTATTTTCAAATTTTCCTGATATCCTCAGGTAATATGGTGGAGGTGCATGATGAGGAAAAAAAGGGGGGGGGCAGAAAAATCACACTAGGCACAACATTTACCTTGGTGCGCCCCTGCGTTTACAGGATACCTTCAAATGGCATCCATCCTTATTAAGAGAAAATCAAAAGTTTAATGTAATCATTTTCAATACAATACAATATAGAAATGGGTTTTTAATTTGAGTTACATTTAAATCAAATGTTATCTGGAGAAAAGGGAAGCTTCTATTTTGTGATATTTGAGAGTTTCGATATTAGTAAAAATATCAAAATTATTTCGATTACAATTAAGAATACCTTGACTTATTGTAACAATTTTAAGCAATTGGTAAAAGGAATTATAAGGCCTTTTGTAGTTGGGAGAGTAGCAGAATCACAAAAAGAGACAAAACTGTATTGACATAATTAATTTACTAAAAAGGTATTAGCTTTATTGTTTATGACATAATAGACATGATAAACTAAATTTCATTTGTCAGTGGCACCAATTCATAAACAACCTTTTTCCTTTCTCTCGACACCTCTGAAGGAAATTATTGTGATCTTAAAAAAAATTGAACTCGAGATTTTGATAAATTTCAACGTTTCGTTACCCCCTTGAACCAAAAATGTTGGTTTCGCAATGCCTTCTGTCTGTCTGTCCGTACCTCGGACTAGAGACGAAACTATTGTATTGGTTTAGCTAAAACTTAGTATCTAGGGTTTTCATAAAGACTGTCACCCCCCCCCCTCCCCTACCCCCGAAGAGTTTTGGAATTAGATAGCCAAACCTAAATTTAAGGTTAGTTTACTGGAGGAAAAAAGAGAAAAAATAGATTTTCTCGAAATTCGCTCAAACTATTTTAATTAAATGTTATATCTATACACTTTATATTCTTATAAACAGGATGACAGTTCTCATTTTCTCATGAAAATTAACTTGGAGGTACTTTACATTAAAGATATTTTCCAATTTTCATCATTTCTCTACAATTATTTTAGATACGAGTCATATTATCATTTTAAGGTTGTATTACTATTAAAGATACAAATCTTTTATTTGAAATACGTTTTTATAAAACCAATAATTTCTGAGCTATAATCATGTATATATATACTTTTTAATTCAGGTCTTTGAAATTTAATTTGATTATTATGCACTTCGGTGGACAAATATGTTTCTCTTTTCTCAATTTTTCTGTAACAGTGTTCCTAGCACAAAATTCCATAGAGTAAGTAAGTAAGAGTGTATATTATTTCATTAATGATCTTTAGTGTAGTGATTCTACAACAGTGTATATACCTTTTAATTCGTTTCACTAATCTTACGAGATTTTAATAAATGTCTATTTTAAGATAAAAGAGGGAAAATGTCTGTGCGGTGTACCATAACATTTATTTTCAATTCAATTTTAAATATTTTACTTTATATCAATTTGCTATTAGAATTTAGTGTGAAAAGTTGAAAATTGAAAATGATACAAAGTGGGTGATAACGTAGGTTGCGTTACATAATTAAAATACAGTTTCTGCTATTGTTTGTTGTCGCAGATGACGTAATGGCCACAGAGTAAGCGTGCGTAGACTAGGGGTGATACATGTACTACAATATTTATTTAATTTATTTATTTGAGGTATTTAATGTGCACTTTCTGAACAGACTAATTATATCAGCACACGAGAAATGTTATGTGCGAGAAACAAAGAGACTACCAATTTTATCGTAAAAGTATTTTCCCACACCTTCTAGGGTTCTTTATAATGCCACAATCAGCATTGGACCGACGGCTTTACTACCCCTCCGAAGTAAGTTGTGTTACGGATTTGTATTGATCAAGAAAAATCCAATGACCCCGGCTGGGTTTAAACCCACGCACATCGGTTCCTAATATGAGCACTTTACCCCAAGACCACCAAGGTCGACTACTATAGTCTTCTTCTACAAAATAAAATAAAGAAAATGTTAAGGTAGCTACCGGACAACATTTAGCACTCATATATCCAAAATAATTGTAGCTATGGCAGAAAAAAACAGCTTATTAATCACTCATAATTTATTTAATAAGTTAGTTCTGTATGTACTCGAGAAAAATAAAAGTATCAGGCTCGCTTTATCTGGTTTTCTGTTAGGGATGGATAAGTTTTTTAACCACAGCCGGGTGTCAAAGGAATATATTTCCTAAATGGTTCCTCAAGATTTCTACACGCAAGTCCGGGTACATTTTTCTCCCCCTAACCTATCAGTTTAAGAATCTGGATATCTCTATGAATAGTAAGACACGGAGGATGTAAACATATTATTCAGTTTATCATTCTTTAAATCCACGCTGGTCGACACAAAGTCTAAATGTCCAACTCGTTAAGTCCTATTTTCCAGTGACGGAGAGGATGGGGTAAGAATCCCAACATTATCAGTTTTATAAACAGTTTCCCACCCACCTTCCAGGAAAATTCGGAAGACTTTACTCTTAAATTTGACTTTCTCGTCCCTCTCAGATTGGTAAAACTAATAATACGTATGTGAATCCACCTCGGTGGTAGAATTGTCTAGGGCGTCACTCTCACAATAGACCAGACTACCAATGATAGGGAGATTGCGGTTAAAATCTTGATTGGGTTATTTAGGGGGGTTTCCCTTAAATGGATTTCTACTTTCCCTATACGCAAATGTGGGTACATTTTATTTAATTCAATCTGCCTCATCCCTTACACATTAACATAGTTAGTACATATTCGTACAACCCAAAGGATTAGTAAGAACAGGTGACCTGGCGGTCTAGGGGTAAGGTGTCAGACATCTGTGCGGGCGGCCGGGGTTCAATCCTCGGTCCCGGCACAGATTTATCTGATTACCAAACCCTTCCTTCACCTCTGACAAGACATCTTGTGAATGTGGGGAATGCCCGGCCTCCACCGTGGTTCGGATTCCACGTTAAACTGTAGGTCCTCCATTTCATCTCACAATCACCCTACCATTACACATTAGCGTAAGTGCGTATAACCCGAACGG
>CABFOV010000349.1:103785-136029 GCA_902141375.1 Timema poppense
TACCTATCATCCACTCCCTTGAAGAGTATTTCCTACACTGCGCTTCGACGATAACCCCCCGCTCCCCATCTTGTGCACCAGTGTTGCCATTTCTACATTTACTAAAAAAAACTCGATGTGGTTTTGATAGAAAATGGATGGTTTGGAACTAAGCTTACTGATCTTCCTCAACTCAAATATGTTTGTGAGAGGATTTTGACATACTCATAGTAAAAACACAGTGAAATTTACATTGTTTTTAGCTGTGGGGAAAAAACATTACACGAATAAATACTTCTTGCCCGTTCTTGGCGATCACATTGTTTGAGGCGTCAATCACGCCACCAACTGGATTGCTGATTGTTAAAGAGGTCAAAGTTCGATTCTCGGCTGGAAGCAAAGATGATGGTTTTTCACGTGTGTCTTATCATAGTGGTTTTCTCATACTTTCTAAACGCTAAAGTGATTATATATCCCCAAATTACCTTACTCATTCTTCCCCCAATTCCATTAACTACTATAAAACGTCTTAATTGTGTACCAGAATATAATATCATTAATTCCTTACCAGTTTAGAAATACCTTAACTCAATTCAAAATAACTTTTAACTATAAGCTCGAGAATTTCATACAAGTTCAGAAACGCTAACTAAACTTTAAATAACTTATTTAATGGTCATAAATAAAGATTTCATCATCATGCACAGTTTCCTACCACTGGCACGGTCTGTATCGAACATAAATCTCTCCATTTATGTATGTCCTCCCGCCATCTTTCCTCCTCTACAAAGGCTCATTCTACTCCTCTCCCCTCTCCTCCTTACTCCTTTTAGCTACCTATGCTTGGGTCTTCCTCTTGGCCTCCTGCCCACCACCTCCATTTCAAGCATCCTTATTGGAATCCTCCCCTTTTCCATCCTCTTAACAAAACCATACCACCCCGATCTCGCCTTCTCTATTCTATTCTGCAAGGTTACTCACTCACTCTTTCGCCATTTCATCTCACATGCCTGTATCCGTCTTCCATACCTTTTCTTCATTACCCAGGTTTCTGATGCATACTGCAATATTGGGACATAGCTCACCATATACATCCCTCGTTTCCACTTCTGCGGCATATTTATACTCCAGACCAGACTTCTGGCGCTTTTGTAAAAGGCCTCCGCTTGCCTCCCTCTCACCCCAATTTATCTCTCCTTTCCTCCTCTTTCGTCTACCACACTTCCCAATTACTTGAAAATTTCCACGTTTTTAAGTTAAGCGTAGTTTTAAATGATGCTAATTGAACGTGACCTCATTATCAGATTTTGTTGAAATTGTTTCTCGATGTTTTTATTGACACTTGCCATGAGTGATCTTATATCGGTTTTGATCTCCTGAATATGAGTTTGGTTTAACGGAAATATGTTGGCTCCCATTTGACGCTTATGTCCATAGTTAGGACCATAGATATCTAAGAAGAGGAACTATCAACGAGCTAGCTCCTTTAACATCCCTCTTGGATATTGGCTACTTCACCAATATCATTTCCCGGCTGTACCATAGGAATTTTTCAGAATAGGAAATGTTCTTATCGTCCCCATGTTCTGGTTAATTAGTCTTAATGAATATTTAAGATTAACTGGCTTTCCACCATCATAATCACTATCATCATATTATATAATTGCGGGTATGACGTAAAGACAACCTCCTATGTTGTACCCCGGGCAAAATTTTGTTCCTGCAGAGTGGCTAGAAGTCTACATACACGGTAGTAGGTAAATGCAAGAGATAGAATATATGAGAGAGAGAGATAACGATAAAGTGAAAAGATAACTTAATAAGTCAATTAAAATAGTGATAAAACAAAGAACGAGTGTGAAATGAAACAAAAATAGATATAAATTTAGTTAAAAAGTGGTGAAAGAGAGAGAGAGAAAAAAAAATTCTAAAATAAATAATGAACGGTCAAAACTATATTAATAATTGTTATTAACTACAAGCGCCTATAGGAACGTGATCCAAATATCGACCTCATTTAGTCTAGTTTGGCAGCACCAGCAAGGTTGGGGTTAAGATCCCGACTCGATTTAGTGTTGGGACTTGAGTGATTCCATCCAATCAATAGAGCATTTAGTGGGTGAGCCTTGACCTGCAAGAAGACGGACAATGCCTTCTAAATATTCTTTAATATTTTGTTGATTTTTTCATAACAAATGATACATATATGATCTTTACTATTAATTACAAGAATGAAAAAATAATCATGAACAATTTGGATTTGTGTTTTAAATATGTACAAGATATGTAAACCGTTAATTAATGTCATAATATCATTTCCAACAGATTTTTAAGGTTCAGGTAAAAGTTTAAACAGTAATTTTGAGTGTTATTTGTTATCATTTGTCTGCAACACTTACATAAGTTCGTGTTGTTTATCTTCTGATTCAATTGAACTCAAAAATTGTGCTCGAAATGTCATCAGTTAATGTCAGTAATTATAAAATAGAGCCATTAAATAAAAATAATTATGATGCATGGGAAATACAGGCAAAAAAAAATCCTCATTCGTATGGACTTTGGAGTAACGTGAGTGGTGAAACATCAATACCTGCATAAGAAGCAGATAAGAAGAAATGGCAGGAATACGACTCACATGCAAGGTCAGATCTAATATTTATAATATCCCCAAACGAACTGAAACAAATGAAAAATTGTGACACATCGAAGTCATTATGAGACAAATTGAAAAGTGTATACCGAAGTCGAAGTCCTGCTCGTAAAGCCACATTACTAAAACGACTCGTTCTGCACAAGATGAAGGACAACGATGATATGAGTACCCACCTAGATGAGTTCACAGATGATGTGGATAAGCATCAAGATATGGGAATAGAGATAAACGGTGATTGGTTGAGCATCAAGATGCTCTACAGCTTATCCCCTGCATACAAAAATGTTCGTATGGTAAGAAAGTAGGGACAATTTACCAACTCCTGGTGAATTAAAAATCAAGATTATGGAAGAATAAAATATTAGATACAAGGATGACCTCAAAGATAAGCATGAGGATGAATTTTTTGTTAAAAAATTAATAAACATCATAATAAAAAATTTAATTCAGGTCAAAATCACAAAAAATAATCGATCTGGTCAATGTCATCAAAATAACAATAATAGTTATAACATGAACTGCCAAAGATGCAAAAAGTCTAATCATAGGACGGAAGATTGCTGGTTCAACAAGAAAAAGGAATCCACCTTCAAAATTGAAGAATGTCTTTCAATAGGCCTACACCCATCACCACCCATGAATTATATTTGGTGTTTGTATAGTGGACCTACCTCACACATGTGCTATGACCAAACTAAATTTAAAAAAATATCTGACCCAAATAATCATGGCATTCTCAAGCTCGCATCAGAGGATCACACTGCAAGTATTTCAGGTATTGGTTTAGTCAAAATCAGCTCGATGATTATTCAATAGTAAATTTACCTAAAACTTTGCATGTACTGAAATTGACCACAAATTTTTTTCTCTGCTGCAAAAATTACTGATAAAGGTCTTAGTGTTATTTTCAAGAAAGATTAAGCGCAAGTTGTAGATGATCATGGTAATATTATTCTAAAAGCAACACGATACAATGGTCTATACTATTTTGATGCAAACATGTCAGAATGTACAAATTTATCTTCAGAAATTCCTGAAAAGTCAAAAATTGAAATGTGGCACAGAAAATTGGGTCACATAAATAATTCTGATTTAAAATTGGCTCTAAAATATAATCGCCTTAAAGTTTTGCATTTTAACACCAATGCAAGTCTTGGTGAGTGTGAAATATATATTAGAGTAAAATTCACCAGACTACCTTATCACATTAGGGAACAACCAAAAACTGTAGACAAGCTGGAAATAATACATTCTGATGTTGTAGGGCCCATGTACACCACTTCACCCGGAGGCTTAAGATATTTTGTTACCTTTATTGATGAGTGAACTCGCTATACCAGAGTATATTTCCTGAAAAATAAAAATGAAGTCTTAAATACTTTTAAATAATTTTAAAATGAAGTATAAAATCTGACAGAAAAAAGATTAAATATCTTCAAAGTGACAATGAAAGGGCAGAATATAAAAATTTATACTTTGACAAATTCTTATCAGATTGTGGGATTATAAGATGTCTTTCCGTTGTAAGATCACCCCAGCAAAATGGATTTGCCGAATGAAAAATTAGGTCACTGCAGGATAAGGCCAGATGCCTACTACTGGAATCAAATCTACCCCACTCATTTTGGGCTGAGGCAATCTATTGTGCAAATTATTTATTAAATCGCAGCCCAACTAGGATTCTGAAAGGGGAAACTCCATATCAAAAGTGGACTGGTCATGTACCTTTAGTTCATCATCTTCAAGTTTTTTGACAAAGCGTTCATGCACAACAAGGACCCCAGAAGAATAAAATTTGATTCAAGAGCCAAAGAAGGCATTTTGGTCGGATACTCTGAAGTATCAAAGGCCTATCGTATCTGGGTGCCATCCCAAATAAAGATTTAAATTGCAAGATATGTAAAAATAATTAACAAGCTCTACTATGAATCCAACCAAGAACCCTCAAGTGGTGATCCATTTGGTGAAGGATACTGTGAACAACAATCAAAAACGCCAAAAAAGAAGAAAACAGTAACAGTCAAGAGATTTCAGTAATAAGGTATGACAAGAATTTAGATTAAATTAATGTAATCGCAAGTGACAGAGAAGAAAACAACGAAGGATATGAAGATAGCTTTGAGAAAGAAGAAGTTGAGGAAGATGTTTAAGACCAATAAATACAATTAGACTACCCCCTTGGAGGAATGAATATGACATGTCAGTATTAGGTGAAGTTAAGATGCGGAAGAATGGCATGAAGCCATAAAAATGAAATCAAGACCCATATAAAGAATGATACTTAGGAATTAGTGACAAAACCAAATGGAGCTAATGTAATAAGTTACAAAATGGTGTTAAAAAATAAGTATAAACAAAATGGCGATCTTGAGTGGAGAAAAGCACGTCTTGTAGCTCGAGGATTCTCACAAAGACCAGGACTCTACTATGGAGAGACGTATGCCCCAGTTGCCAGATTAGGCTCTATCAGAACTCTTCTTGCTGTAGCAGTCGAAGAAAATCTAAAGATAAATCAACTTTATGTCTCAACAGCTTTCCTTAATGGGGATATAGACAAAAAATTATTTATGCATAAGCCAGAATTTATAGAAAAAATCCTATGCAACATCATGGTTGAAGAACGTGCTAGTGAAGATTCCACCATGTACAAAAAGGTCAAGAAAATGATTGAAGAGCTACGTAAACAAACTGGTGAAAATGTATATCGTCTTAAGAAGGCGTTGTATGGACTAAAGCAAGCAGGATGCCAATGGTTCTGCAAATTAGATTCCAAACTTTATAAATTAGGATTCATCCCTTCACAGGCTGATTCTTGCATCATCATTGTGATAAGAGGGAGAGAAAAAATGCTGGTTTTAATTTATGAAGATGATGTATTCATGACATCAAATAGTCAAGGAAAATTGAATCATATAAATAAGGAGCTGCTGAACGAATTTGAAATGAGAGATTTGGGAAATCTCCAATATTGTCTTGGTATAAAATTCGACTGTAAAAATTGAACTATTTCAGCCTCAGAGAATAAATACATTGATGATTTCATAAAAAATATGGAGACCTTTAATCCTGTGAAGACTCCCATAGTTCCAGGACTAAAGTTTACCAAGGCGTCAACATAAACCTGCCAAATTTTCCAAAACCAAAATGATTGGATCCCTTATGTAACTCGCAACATGTACAAGACCAGATATTTCACATTCAGTAAGCTACTTAAGTCAATTTAATCATTGTTTTACTAAGGAGCGTTGGCTAGCAGCAAAAAGGGTCCTTCGTAACCTTCAAGCTACCAATAAACTGTATCTGATATTCCAAAAGACTGGAGAACCATTGACCGGAAATGCTGATGCAAATTGGGGATCATGCTCCAGTAATAGAAGATCGTACAGAGGGTACTGTTTTAAGTATCCAGGTTCAATGATCAGCTGGGAGTCCAGAAAACAAAGAACCATTGCTCTATCTACTCAAGAATCTGAGTAAATGGCCTTAACAGAATCGGCAAAGGAGGCAATGCATTTGAGGAAACTTCTAAACAACATGGGATCTTCTCAACAAGCCATCCAAATCTTCAATGACAACATGTCTGCCCAAAACTTGACAAAGAATTCTATAATAAGTTCCCAATCAAAGCATATAGGTATAAAAGAACACTTTATTCGTGAGAAGGTTCAAAATGGGGACATTGTTGTGACATAAAAGCCTTGAGAATCCATGGAAGAAGATATTTTTACAAAGGGCTTGGCAAGCCCCAGACACACCATCTTGAGTCAAGCTGTTGGACTATATCCTTGGCTCTAACGAGTGAGGGGGAGTGTTGGGACTTGAGTAATTCCATCCACTCAATAGAGCATTTAGTGGGTGAGACTTGACCAGCAAGAAGACGGACAATGCCTTTTAAATGTTCTTTAATGTTTTGTTTTACTTTGTTGATTTCTTCATAAAAAATTATACATATATGGTACTATTAATTACAAGAATGAAAAAATAATAATGAACAATTTGGATATGTGTTTAAAATATGTACAAGATATGGAAACCGTTAATTGATGTCATAATACCATTTCCAACATTTAGTGAAGTTGGGTTTTACTAAATAATTTTCTATTGTACCTCTAAGATAATCCGTGTACATTTATTCTCAATTACACCTTATATGTCCTTGCTCAACTAACGTAATTAATATATGTGCGTATAAACTCGGTAGCTTGTTAAATAATCAACGGTCTAACAATTTGCATCCAAGGAAACCACAACTACAATGTATGAATCACATTATGTCGTCTCCTGGCAACAAATACCAATCATATTTACTTCATTGTGAATGACGATTAAGGTTTACTGAAAGAAGCTGAGATTTAAGAGATATATAAAAGAGAAAGTATTACGCACGATAATTTTGGATAAGATTATCCGTGCTATTACGGGAAACCATCACCAAACATATCAGGAGAAAAGGTGGCCCACAAACTTACGGGAAACCATCACCAAATATATCAGGAGAAAAGGTGACCCACAAACTTACGGAAGAACATCACGAAAGACACTCTGCCGCCTGGTCTAGGTATTCAGTTAATAAGCACAAGTATTTTCTGTAGAAATCTCACAAACCAACATATTTTTAATTTTATTGATAGTTTACAAAGAATTCTAGTAAGATTAAATGAAACAGTTATTTTCTGGAAGTCCAAATTGCTAAAACCTTGTTATCCCAATAGTCATTATAGCAATTTTAGATCTTAGTGTACTCTACTGGCCACTATTAGTACTAATTAATAATTTGAGAATCTGAGGATGATCAAAGAAATGACACAAATAACGATGTAATTATATTTTAACTAGTACAATATTTATTCGTTTGAAAGTCATGTCATAAACAGGGGCTTTAAACCAGACCTCACGATCCATTACAATCAAATAATACAATTTCAAGTGACCTGCATTGAACTGGTAGAACTTTATCTTGGCATATCAAAGCTCCCGGCTTTTAATCCATGTCGGTTTATATTGTATTAATTGCAAAGTTATTAATTCTATGCTATATGTGTTATTCAGGGCAGGAAATGGCCGGGGCCGAGAGTCCACGAAAGGAGTTGGCCAAGAACACCATGGCAACGACTCAACACACACACAAACAAACAGTTGTTCAGGCACATCAATTAAAAAAACTAGCCGGCAAGTCAAAATTGAAAACCTTACATTTGGCAGAAGATACAGAAATAATAATGACATTTGAAAAATATTTGAATACCGGTCTCAACAAAATTAATACAATCATGTCGGTCCATGAAATCCCAAGCTATGAAGAGATGATTTCTAAAAATGACTACTTGGAGTGGTGGTTTGAAGAAATGAGGGCTTTTCCCTCTCATGAGGAAGTTTGCAAGGATGAAACTTCTGTTGCCCCACCAGTTGTACAGAGGTCTCAAGTCAACAAATCATCCAATATTTCAAAATTTAAAACAATCCATCCAACCGAAGATCTAGATATGATCATAACATTTAAGCAATATTTGGAAACTGGTCTCGACAAAAGTAGTAAACTCATGAACCCGCACCTTTTCGATAGAACAAAAATTCAAGATCATGAAGTTCAAGCTCATGAAGATAAAACCAATTATCTAAGGAATAATATCAAGGAGAAAAAATGGTGGGGCCTCAAAAAGCCAAGCTATAAGGATCTGATTTCAAAAAATGACTACTTGGAGTGGTGGTTTGAAGAAATGAGGGCTTTTTCCTCTACTGAAAACATTTGCAAAATAAAAACTACGTCATTTATGGGAAGACTTTGCGTTCGCATTAGAAATTTGATTCGGAGACTTAATATTATCACAACATTTCACAAGTAGAGGACTTTAATGACAAATAGACTATTTTTATTTGAACTTTAAACGTTATTTTTAGTAAAACACTAGATGTTAAAATTGTGTTGGTATTTTATTAAATTTCTTAGTAAAACTATACATGAATTATTACGCATATTTAAATTTTTGTATAAATGTCAAAACTTGTTTTAAATTATCGTATTTATGATACATTTTATTAAATTAATCAAACACTTGTTAAATTATTGTGAAATTGTTTTATCTTTTTGTGCAAACATTCAATCTAACACTTTGTAAAAATGCTCAATATATTTTTAGTAAAATTGATAATAGTTATTACAATATATGTCTAATGATTTTATTAAACATTGTAGAAAATTATTGAGTTCAAAAACATCCAAACTAAATGTCCACTCACAATCACAAAACAGCAACAATTTAGATATTCCAAAATTAAACCTTTTATCTCTTGTGTTTAGAATATGGTAGATTGGTAAGAACAATTAAGCATGCTTTATGTTATGAACAAGATAATGAATTAAGTTTATTAAACTAAATTATAGTGCATATAAATTTGTATAAAAAAAGTAAAGAGAACGAATTATCTACCAAAGAGGTTTTACTTCCTCAGCTTAAATACCTGTAAAGCATTTGGGTTATTCCTTTAGGAACATTTAAAATCAAGTGATGTAACTAAATATTAAGTTTAATTCATATAAATATAAAATCAACTTGTAGATGTTTAATCATCGCTGATTTTTGACAGAAAGCTTTATTTAACTTAACCAAAATGCTTTTATCACACTTTGTAGGAAAACTATAAAGAGGGATTTATTTTAATCTGTGAAATCTTGGTGATTAAGGGATCTTGCTGACATAAATTTAAGTTTAGTTTATTATAGTCAAGTTAAAAATAGGAGGGTGAGTGACTTGTGTTAATTTTAGGGCTGTATTTATAGAATATAACCACTATTCCAATATTGAGCTACAGAGCAATTTAGGTCGAATGAGATAATTGCTGACGTACGAATATCGACTATATACACCCTTGAAAGAGAGGAATCAGTATTCCTTATCTATTTAGCTAATCAATTTGTACTCGTTTTGTTGAAACGCATAGAATACTCTAAAACTCTTCCCTAGTGATATTAGCAATCTTGGTTTATATGGTCTAGTTTAATCAAATTATACCTTCCACATGTGGCTTTGGTTTTATCAAGAGAATCTAATATTTCGATGGGTGCTGAAATATATCCTAAATACCCGTTCACACGATTTGTATTTAATTAAACTACCCCGTATTTGCGAGGAGGGAGAGTTATAAATCATTTGGAAAATATCCTTGGCCTAGGTTCGAATCACGTCGGGAGTTGATTTTACAAATAATGTGGGTTATCACAGTTTCTACCAACCCTTCTCTTAACTAAAAGTGGGTGCACTTCATTTCATTTAACCTCCTTATCCTAACCTCATATATTACGAACTTTAATAACGCTTGTGTTAAAACCTATAAGCTACACAAATAAAAATAACATTCTGTTGCACATTTCTACTCTAGACCAGACTTCCGAAGCTTTTGTAAAAGGCCTCCGCTTGCCTCCCTCTCACCCCTAATTTCTTTCTCGTTTCCTCCCCTTTCCTCTATCACACTTCCCAATTACTTGAAGCTTTCCACGTTCTTAACTTAAACAAATATTTAAATGACGCTAATTGATCGTGACTAAATCATCAGATTTTGTCGACATTGTTTCTCAATGCTTTTATTGATTCTTACCATGACTGATCTTATATCGGTTTGGATCTCCTGACTAAGATAACTATTTACCGGAAATATGTTGGCTCCCACTTGACGCTTATATCCACAGTTAGAACCATAGATATTTAAAGAGGAACTATCAGCGAGCTAGCTCCTTTAACATCCCTCCTAGCTACTGGCTACTGGCCCCAAGATCGATTCCCTGCTGTACCATAGGCATTTTTCCTGGAATGAGAACTGTTCCTATGCTCATCGTGGTCTGGATAACTTAGACCTAAGATAGGGTTAATATTTAAACTTGCCCCACAACTTTATATTCACAATAATCACGTAATCTCATTGCTGGTATGACGTGTAGAGAACCTCCTACGGTGTACCCTGGGCAACGTTCTGCTCCCACAGAGTGGCTAAAAGTCTACATACAGGCGACAAAACTAGATACTGCATCTCTCACGGGCAAATATGCCACAAGTTAAAAAGAGAAGAAAAATCTCTTTCAAAACTTTTTTTTTTGTCAGCGCATCTCACCACCCGGGCTGCTTGTACGCATTTTGGACTACGCTGTGTTAGGAACGAGGAAGGTCGAATTTAGATCAAGTTTACCCGCAGTTGCGTTGTTGGGTAATGAAAAATAATTTAGGAAAAAAAATATCCTCTGTACACCGATGTGGGATTCGAACCCCATTTTCTACATCATTGCGAGAGTGACGGCCTAAGCCAGGGGTCGGTAACCGATCGATCTCATGGCAGTTTCCAATCGATCGTGTAGGAAACCTACATCGTTATTGAAAGTAGATCGTTTGAGTCTTTTATACTAAAAATTTATCAAGTACTCTAAAATAATAGAGAGTGACCAAAATAACCTTGGGTCAGTCATAATCGGTAGTGTTATTAGAAAATGCAATAGTTAATATGATAATGTATCCCACTTTGGTGGCCGCATGGTCTAAGGTGATACTCTCACGGAAGACTAGACTGCCGATGACGGGTAGATCAAGGTTTGAATCTCAGCCAGGTGTGCTGAGGATGATTTTTCCAAAATGTTTTTTTCATTTTCCCCCCACCCCAACCAAATGTTGATATAATTGCTTTAATATAACCTTCCTAATCCCTGAAATTATCAGCGTAATTAGTACATAAACGTATAACCTTAACGGGTAGTAAGACACGGTGGTAAAAAAAATCAATGGTTCTTGAATATCTGTCACTTTCATGGCACTTGACGATAAACTTTTTTTAAATTTTGAGAAAACATCCTCTGGTTAAATGTCGCTACGTTCATGACAGTTATTTAAGAACTGTTAATACACTGTACTCTATGTAGAATATTAAACTAAACGTACCTTTTCTTCTTGTGTGGATCTGTCTTGAGGCAGATAACAACTGGACGTCTGAGGGTCTTCCTACTTTCTTGATATTTTAGCATACCAAACCTTCCTCATCCTCTTTTCCCCTCTCTTAGCCACCGTGATCATCTTCACTAAACAGTCCCTACGTGGTATGTAGCCCAACCGAAATGTTTTTCTCGTCCCTAACATTACCTTTTCCTTGCCCTCCTCAACACCACCTCATTCCTCAACCTGTCCATCCATGTCACCTCCACTCTTATCAACAACCAGGAACGTATCTACTCAGACAATAGTTTATTTATTTTTAACAAACACAATTTTGTCATTAAACTGAAAAATTATCAGCTTCGACTGTCGTTCCCTTCTATTACACTTTAAGTCTCAAATTGTTTTGATTTCTTAGTAAAGTACTAACCCATTCGAAAAATTATTATTATTATTATTATTAGCACCGCGTCTTACTACCCGTTCGGGTTGTACACACTTACGCTAATGTGTAATGGAAGGGTATTGTGAGATGAAATGGAGGACTTACAGTTTAACGTGGAATCCGAACCACGGTGGAGGCCTGGCATTCCTCACATTCACAATATGTCTTGTCAGAGGTGAAGGAAGGGTTAGGTAATCAGATAAATCTTTGCCGGGACCGAGGATTGAACCCCGGCCGCCAGCATAGAAGTCTGACACCTTAACCCTAGACCGCCAGGTCACCGGTTCGAAAAATTAGAATTATTTAAATACGTGTGTGAAAGTGTCAATTTTTTTTTATCACCACGTCTTACTATCCGTTCAGGTTATACGCTTATGTAATAATTACAGTAATTATTTTAGGGATTAAGAAGGTTATATCAATGTAAAAATACCCGTATTTTCGTGGAGGATAAGTGGAAAACCATTTGGAAAAAACTAGCCTCAGTACACCCGACCGAGATTCTAACCTCTATAGCCCCGTCATCGGAAGTTTAATCCACTGCGAAAGTATCACGTTAGAAAACGCGGCCACCGAAGCGGGTAGCCGTATATCCAGTAGCAATATTCTATTTATTATGGCCAAAGAAATGTTTTGTCATAAAAGATAAAAAAAAAATTACGAGTATTTTAGCACGTGTCCTTCTATCCCACCTTTAATATATACCGCTACAATTTAAAACAATGTGAAAAAATATATATAATATATTCAATAAAATGTTGTTTAGCAAAATACAATATAAATATTTATTCTTATTATTCTCACTGTGCCTCGTAATAGGGAGATTCATGATGCCCAGTTGGCAACACTGGCACTAACAAGGGAGTAATGGCAAGTTTATGTTTCAAGTTCCTCCCATTTCATGTCATCACTTCCTACAATGCAGAGTGGATACATCGCAACACGTAATGGCCAACGAAAATAAAGATGGGTTGGTCTCACCCCTTAAACAAAAGGTCGGACTACAACTGGAGGATGTCTGTGGCTTCGTTCAAACCATTTTAAGTGTCCCTTTTCTATTGAATGTGTGGCTTAAAGTACTCTGAGAGTAACAGGAAGAGAAGATGATGACTATGATTTATGTAGTCATTTGCCTTTTAAATGCCATTTCTAAAATAGTACGTGAGTTCTTGAAAAATACCAATTAGGTTTTTGGAGAACTATAATGTTGGAATCACATGTGCAAATTATTTTTATATTTTTATGTTCTTACTGACTAGAAATTTGATTAATATTTAACAACAAACCAAATTTAAATAATACCCACATTGATGGGTGCTCAGATTAATTGTCAAGCTCAGATTATTGTCTGGTTTGCCGATGGTAAGGACTTACAGGATTCTAGGGTGTAATGCGACTACATTTCCTCTAAATTATACTTTACTTGTCCCTTCCCTACAACATTAGCTTAATTAATGTATAGATGTATAATATGGGATTGACATTTAATCTGCTATGGAGAATAGAAATGCCCTTGAAGTGTAGGTAAGTACTGTACCGGCAGTACTTTGTATCTATTGTCACATGCAGCTGAAACATGAATATTGAATGTAAGAGAAACAAGGAAAGTGGAGGCCATTGGAATGCAGTTTGTGAGGAGCATGTTAGCTGTCACAAGGAGAAACAAGATCAGCCATTATGTTATATGGAAAAGTGATGGAATAGAAAGTACATGAGATAGTAGAGGAAGAAAGACTGAGATGATATGGACACGTAATGAGGATGGAAATATTGAGCATGCCGAAGAAGATGTTGGCATTAAACTATGTAGGAAAAAGACCGCAAGGGAGGCCAAGAAAGACATGGGAGTAGCAGGTAGCAGAAAGTGTTCAAGTAAGAGGATAATAATGGAAGAAATTAAGGGAGGTATAGTGGTGGAAAAATAGAGGGAAATGGAGGAATTTTACTAAACGGATCCGGCCACAGGGTGTAAACAGTTGATGAGGATAATAATAATGATGATGATGAAGATGATCATGTATAGTCCAAACGGGTAGTAAAATGTGGTGGGTAATATTATTGAGATTACCAAAAAAAAAAATATGTGAAAAATATTTGTTTGGATTATTGACGTCTTACTACGAGTAGTTCTAGCTATGCGCATATTTACTCTAATGAGCGAAGAAAGAAAAATTTTAGAGAAAATGTATCCACGATTTCGTGGAGGAAGCGTGATATGCAATTTAAGAAAACAGCTCAATACACCTTGCTATAATTTTTACCACCCCTACTCAGAAAACGGATGCCTTTATCTCCGTGTCCACCAGTACTGGTACTGTGCAAAATAAAACCATGAATTTGGTATGACAAGCGATAACCCCCGTGGTCATTATCGATTCGTGTATGAGATTAAGACGCTTGCTAGCCTGCTCTGAAACGTTTTGGTTCAAATCCCGATTATGTCATTATTACTTTTTTTCCAAATCATTTACAAGTTTTTTAAATTGTTGGTTGCAGTCCGGGTATTACTAACCCCAATTGTATAAAACCATTATAAAATAATTATTATTATTACGACAAAACAAAATGTACTATTATGTTGATTAACCCGTTCTGTGATCGGATGGTGTTAAGGCGTCACTCTTGTAATAAATTAACTGCCGATTCTGGGGAGACCTGAGTTCAAATCCTAGTCGGATTGTACTGGTTTTAAATTTCCTTCCACCCAAATGCGGGTACACTTATTTTTAAATTAAACTTGTAATCCTTAAAATAATAGCGTAATCATTGTTCGAATAAGAGTTTTGACGATTATGGTTTGAGCCCGGGTGCTGCCTAAATAATTTAATACCCATGAATATGCTCATCTCTAATATTCATATATTATATAATTGACGCTATAATTGGGCTTCTAAAATGTCATGGATTAAGTCCCTTTTTAAGTTATGTGCTCTTATACTCTTGTGTCTAGAAAGTTCACATTATATGGTACATAATAAAATAAGAAAAAAAAAATACAGATAACTTTAGAATTTATTTATGATCCAGTGTGGAGTTCAGAGTCGCAACAAAGTATTGCCACTCCATTTATTCATTGTTGCCGTTTTTGTGATAGGTTGATTGCAGGTGCAGGTTATCAGCCCACCCCCCGTGGATTTCTGCGAGAGAACTCGAAAGAATTTAAAAAAAATTCTGGAAAGGTACTTTTATATAACGACCAGGGATATTTTACATGCCTCAGTCTATATGAAACAAACGACTTTACTTACTATCCGAAGTAAATGTGCAACGTATGTTTATCGCTCAGTAAAAACCATCGACCTCGGCTGGGTTTGAACATAAGAGAATCGGGTCGTGAGTCGAGCGCTTTACCCCAAGACCCCTAAGGTTGATTTGGTTTCAAATGATGCATTCTAAATAATTAAAATAAGCTAAACTCCATATTGTACCAGATTAGTATCGAATGTTTGGTCACCCCTGGGCAAGTATCGGGGAAATATAGTTTCCCACTTCTCTCTGGTTCATTGTTGGGGGAGGGGGGTTGTATTTACAATCAGCAATAAAGGTCAGGCCATATTGGTCTGTTTTATCCCCTCTTACAATCGACCTCTCTCCACACATGGTCATGTGTGGGAAACGGAGATATCATTACATCACACCAGGTGCATTCAGTCTGGTTTGGGACAAACTCTTTACAAACAGATATCTCTGTAATCTTAAATATAGTTCTGCGCCCTTCTAAATATTTTGGGAAAACATAAAGTGGATTTTCTAAAACAACTGAGTAAATAAGGGCCCAACCCCAGTTCCCGGATGTTAATTCATCACTGGAAAAGGGTAAGACCTCAATTTCAAATATAATAAATTTTTCCGTGCATGTCAGAAATCGAATCCGGGACCCATAGCACCTAGTGTCAGCACTAGTTAAGAAAAACAATGGAGGTTAATTACTTTTTAATCTTTATTATCTAAATTATACATTAATTTTCTGGCGAATGGATATTTGGAGCATCTTTAATAAAATAAATATGATAAGTTTTATTTTATAGTTATTGACAACATTTATCAAAATTTACAGTTGCAGAAAATATAGCTTGACGTATGAATACGTAAAAGTAGATCTAAAAATTGAATTCTATCTTTCAGATTGGTCCATCTGTAATAAAATTGTTGTATACATTGATTACATTAATGTTTTTTGTTTTAATTATTCAAACCGTTGTTTCTCAAACTCATCCCGATATCTGAAATATTACCTACCAATCCCCTTGCCAAAACTGTTAATTCCTGTTTATCAAGCAGTAAAAGTCATCATTTTTAGAAGACATTTATTTTTTTATCTACATTTTACTTGTAATGCTACTTGTGGTCCAATGTATGGTTGCCTTAGTGGACTTAGTTTATCAATATTTTACTCTTTCGCTCTTTCACATAATGGTGTGTAATCTGTTTGCTGATCACAGTTTGTAAACTCTAAACTAAACCTTGATATACCACATTCATATTTGAATAAGTAAAATATTATGTTTGTAAATTATATTATTATTATTTAGCAACGCGTCTTACTACCTGTTCGGGTTATACTCTTTAAGTACTAACAATGCTAATGGATTAGGAATTAGGAAGGTTGAGTTAGAGTAAGTGAATCCGCATTTGCGTGGAGGTAGAGTGGAAAACAATTTAGGAAAAACCACCCCCAGTTCACCCGACCGAGATTCGAACCTCGATCTCCCCGTCCTCAGCAGTCGAGCTCTACCCGACTACCGCGTTAGCCATCTACGCCACCGAGGCGGGTTTTATAAATTATAATATATATTATTATTATTATTATTATTATTATTATTATTATTATTATTATTATTATTATTATTAGCACCGCGTCTTACTACCCGTTCGGGTTATACGCACTTACGCTAATGTGTAATGGTAGGGTGATTGTGAGATGAAATGGAGGACCTACAGTTTAACGTGGAATCCGAACCACGGTGGAGGCCTGGCATTCCTCACTATAATATATACATAATATTTTACTCATACTATACTATACGATATACCATACCATACGATACCATACAATATACCATACCATACGATATGATACGATATCATACCATACGATAACACAACATACCATGTCTTAACATACCATACAATACTATATTATATTACATTAAATTGTTACTTAAAATATGATATTATAAACAAAATATAGACTATAATTTATCAAAGCTGTTTTAAATCCTATCTTTTAATTATCAAAAAATAAACTACTGTATTTTATCTGATATAATTTTAAATATATTATAACAGTCCGTAGCTCAGTTTAATCCACCTTAAATATAAGTTATTTCAAAATAGAACATCTATTCTAAAGTGAGGAAGGTAAAACGCTCCCGAAAATCTCTTCTCCGCCTCTTTTCTGGTGAAGCCAATGGACTAAAAGAAAATCTCGTTGGGCTCTGGTGAATTGATTCCGAATGGGCAACGTGGGCTTGCACAGAGAGAAAATCGCTTTAATTTCGTTAGTTGAGCCCATTTCACTACCCACCCACCCTCTTCTCCCTTCTACACTCCAACCCTTCAATCCCGGGACATCGCCCTTTCACCTAAAGGGTGTATTGAAGGGGGTAAGGGAGGTGAATGTAGCAGTCAGAGGAACAATGAACAATCAGTTGTTCGAAACTACCAATGCCCTCCCGAAACCCCCTTCCCAACTCACTCTAGTATTCCAACAAATATAGATGAGATGTGGAGGGACGGTGGGTCTTTCTCCCTTCGAAACTAAAGCCGTACACAGAGCACGGTATGCCTCCCCCCCTTTCTCCTCTTCGACTGATATACTTATCAACACACGTGAGCTAAACCGCTATTACATGTCGAACCGATAAATCGATCGCCAAACCAATTATTTTGGGCTTAAATCCAGGGCTCTTAACAAAAATAGTCACTCGTTGGACAATGTGAAATTTGCTTTAAATAGTTTAAGAATACATGGGTATAAAAGTATAATAATTAAGAAAATGCACCAGCATTCACAGCTTATGTAACAAAACAATATAATTGGTCCGGTAAGGATATTGAGCCCCTGCCTTTCTATCGAGGAAGACCCATGTCTAACGCATCGCTTGGTTACAATCCATTATTCTTATTTTAACCACCGCGTCTTACTTACTACCTGTTCAGGTTATACGCATATATGATCGTTTCGATAATAGGAGAGGGATAAGTGAAGGCGTATTTCCTTTGAAATAACGTTAATACTTTGAGGTTAATTTTAAAAATTACCCGATTTGGTGGTCGATCGGTTTAAAGCGCTACCCTCGCAGGAGACCGATGAAAGGGAGATAAAAGTTTGAATTTCGGTCGGGCGTATTGAGATTGGTTTTTCTAGAATGGTTTTCCACGCTAACTTTAGGCAAATGTGGCTAAATTTCTTTTAAATACAACCTTTATCATTATTAAAATCATTAGTGTAATCGGTGACCTGGCGGTCTAGGGGTAAGGTGTCAGACTTCTATGCTGGCGACCGGGGATCAATCCTCGGTCCCGGCACAGATTTATCTGATTACCAAACCCTTCCTTCACCTCTGACAAGACATCTTGTGAATGTGGGGAATGCCAGGCCTCCACCGTGGTTCGGATTCCACGTTAAACTGTAGGTCCTCCATTTCATCTCACAATCACCCTACATTACACATTAGCGTAAGTGCGTATAACCCGAACGGGTAGTAATACGCGGTGCTAATAGTAATAATAATAATTAGTGTAATCATAACATAAACTTGCAACCCGAAAGGGTAGTATAACTCAGTGTTTAAAAAAAATATTAAAAACTTTGTTATTTGTAAACCCCTGTTTCTGGAATGAACCCTGAGAAAGATAAATATCGAAATTTCTCTGTTTCAGCATATGTAGACTATAATCGAATTGGCATAGGAAGAGCCTTATCTGACAGTTCATAAAGTCACTAAATCTTCTTTTATGTATTCATATGACAAGTCATGTATACTTCAGCTGTCACGTTTGACAGATAATGCCAATTTTAACATTTGTAAAAACAACAACCTCCTGATTCTAACTTTCATGCTTACTAAATCAAATCGATATAGTCAAAATCGAATGGCAAATATGGACACTGTTCAGATATCAAAATTTAATTATTTTTTTTAAACGTGTCACCCAACAAATTTGATGTATGATTAACGCATGGCTTGGAGTATGAATACATAAAAGTAAACGTGTAAAGCCACAAACTTTCAAATAAAGTTATTTAATGGCAATATAGCAATTAACTTAAATTAATAGTGCCATTAGAGAAAATTATGCTTTCAATTATTTTTGTTAAAGTTTAATAAATCGCCGCTTTATTACTTTTCCCAGGCAATTGTAAAATATAAAAGATAGCCCAAGTTTTTATCGATTGCTTATAATATAATATATCATGTTTAGAAAATTCACCAATTCTATGATGACGTAGAAAATACTATCGAACTACTAAATTCAGCTTTCTGCATTTGAAAAACAAATTAATTACATTACTTCCATGATATTTAATTAACTTTATAAATTAATCCAACTTAGTAAAATAATTTAAGTTCTTTAAAAAGTATTAAATAAAATACCTTTTACAGCTTCACAAACAAACTTAACATTAAAATGGGCATAATTATTAAATTAACTTTAAAAAGTCAATATTGATCCAATATTGTAAAAATTTCTCGTAAATAAAACGAGAGCCCATTCTCTATTTTATTAGACTTTTTTTATTTAGTGAAAATAGTGAAGTTAATAGACGCACTTGGAATCATTATTTTACTAGTCTTACGCTTCAGGTCATTTTCATCCTTTTTGATTCCTGGGTGTAAACTATAAAAATAAACGTTATAAAGCCAACGTGTTTATATTGTAACCACAAACCAGAAATGATATGATTCGTTAGAATATACGAAAGTTTTACAGCTTACGCTATTAGAATGAATACAAATTACTTTTTAGCAGGAATGATCGACGTTTACATTTTCGAAAAAGATGGCGAATGTTTCTGAAATGGCCAATAAATAAAATTCTACACACCACTGTTTGTTTTATAATACCATTTTGAAAGTAAGACTAAAATAAATGAGATGGCCAATAAAAAGAAATATTTTGTTGCTTATCAAATTTATCTTAAGGTGGCTGTCAACTAGAGCACTTAAATGCAAGTTGCAGACTTTCCAAACTTCAACTTGTTTTTAAATCTGTTTGTTAATTTTTTATAGTATGACTTACGTCAAAATTGAAATGAATAGTATCGATATAGCCTTATATTCATAAAACATTTAGTTTTATAATTTTAAAAAATAGTGCAAAGGTGAAACTGGATCATTTTTAGCGAAATTTGCATTAAATGTTGCCATTCTAGGACCAAATTAAAATAGTTATGATTTATAACCATAGATCTATCTTCCCTTAGACAAAAATTGTCATGATTTGATAGAGTACAACAGTATTTTTTTTATAATTTAAGGTGTTTTTGTTTTTATTTTAAAGATTTAAAACTGCCATTCATATTTGAAATTCACTATTGCAATATTTCCCTTCGAATAAGAAAAAGGAATTTTAAAAATAAACTAATGATAAAACATAAGAAAATCTATATAATTTTTAATAATGTGTTAATTTTATTTTTCTTAAACAAATGTATTTTAGTATCAAAGAAAATTTTAGATAATGTAGTATTTATCACTTATCAACACATACTCTACTTGTCTTATTGTGCAAGTAGTTATTAAAATACAAGCTTAATCCTATTCTAAGCCTTTATTAGACAGAGATAATTTATTTTAAATGAATATAACTAAAAAATATTTACTCTAAAAAAAATTTCTGTGGTATTTCAACTCACTATCTCCCTTCAAAATGCTCGGTCCTGGGTATAAATACTCCCATTATTATCATTATTATTATTATTATTATTATTAAGTGTTCTGTTTTACGACAGGTCCATTCCTTTGGTCAGTGAAACCTAGACCTCCAATGCGCCATATCTTTTGCCACCTCCTTCGGCACCCAGATTTTCTTATTTCCTTCAAGTCATCTATTATTTGAATCCTCCTTCTTCTCTCTCTGCCTGATATTCTTAAGTCTTCTCCAACACCACATTTCAAAGCTCTCCGAGTTTTTTTTCCCTCGATATATACGTTTTTTTAGCACCGAGTCCTACTAACCATTCGGGTTATACGCTTAAGTACTAATTACGCTAACAGTTTTAGGGATTAGGATGCTTATATTTTTAGAAAGTGTAATATCATTTTCATTGAGGGAGAGGGAAAAACCATTTTGGAAAAAACCACTCTTGGTACATCCGACCGAGACTTTAACCTCGATTTCCCCGTCATCGGTAGTTTAGTCTACTGTGAGAGTAGCGCGTTAGAACACGCGGTCACTGAAGAAGGTGTCCCGGCATTTATGTGCACATTGTGGATGGACTGGAAGGGTATTAACTCCCAGTATATCCTTGTAAACATCTTCCGGAGACATAGCTAAGTGATGTTGCTCTTGTTTCCGACAAGTTTTTTTAAGTGATTTTTACAAACAAGTTTCCGTGTTTTCTTTGTGTTCACCAAAGAGGAAAAAAATGTTTCTTGTAATTTATTTCAAATGGGTTTCAAGAAACAAAGTTTGCGTGTCTGGAGATTGGCGACAAAAATAAATGTTGGTCTGTCTAATTCTGTTGTTCACACACAACACATCAATTCCTTATGTTCTTGTTAATAATAATAATAATATTTAGCACCGCGTCTTACTACCCGTTCGGGTTATACGCTCTAAGTACTAATTACTCTAATGGATTAGGCATTGGGAAGGTTGAATTAGAGGAAGTGAAACCGCATTTGCGTGGAGGGAGAGTGGAAAACCATTTAGGAAAAACCACCCCCAGTTCACCCGACCGAGATTCGAACCTCGATCTCCCCATCCTCAGCAGTCGAGGTCAACACGACGAGCATGTTAGCCAACTACGCCACCGAGGCGGGTATGTTCTTGTTCTGTTCCAGTTTGTCAGGTCGTAGACAATTGAAAAATCTTTAAACTTGTATAAATATTTGTCATACCAATACACCGTTGTGGAATGTGACATATGAAAACAATAAAAACGAAATGTTTTAAGTTAATTCGATCGTCCGATAGTCATATAGGGCTTCGGGTTCGATTCCTGCGGGTACAAAATATATTTTTTTTTAGATCGGTGAACTGTAACAATTGTCACCATGTTCTGGTTAATTAGGCTTAATTATGCTTTATATCACTATTGGCTCCACACCTTCATAATCACTGCCATCACTTCATCTCATTTCCGGTATGACGTAAAGACAACATCATACGGTGTACCCTGGGCAATGCTCTGTTCCCACAGAGTTGCTAAAAGTCTACATACAGGCGACAAAATTAGATACTAAATCTTTACTACAAATACTATAATTTTACAGCAATATTTCCCCAAGTTTACAAACTGTTTTCTTATGTTTGTTAGCAAAAGTTAACATTTTATAAAAATAAAGAAATTGTTTGACGTACAACATTTGTGGAAACAACGTTTTCAAGTATGTTCTGGCTTTAAGACGTGTGGTACGAAACAAAATAATGCATTCTACAATCTTTCCTTTCCTCTTCTGTACTTCATATTTCCATAACTCCAACAAATTGACTATCTTGGCACTGAAACCTTGCACGTTATTATTTTTCGTAATCGTTTGAATAAATTGATTTTTTTTTAATTTGAAAAGTGACCATTTTTCATTTATTGAAAATTATATTTTTGTTTTGTATTTTTAGAAGAGAATTTTATTACACGTTCAGGTTATACTCATAATTATGTACTATGTACAGTACGTTACAGTTTTATGGATTAGGAAGGTTAAATTAAGATGAAATGTACCCGAATTTCCGTGTAAAGGGGGTGTATACCCATTTATGAGAGACTAGCCTTAGTACACCCAAACAGGATTTGAACCCTGATCTTCCTTTCATTGGTAGTCCAGCCTACTGCAATAGTAATGACATATAATAAGCATGTCTAACTCGTTTTATCATAAGGTTCACATTGAAAATAAAAAATATTGAGGGGGCCACATTTCAAAATGTAATCTCTATTATCAACTTAAGTAAAAATAATTTTAACTAATCTTGTTATTATTTAAAGAAAAGAGTAAGTCCCATTTTTAAAACAAGACTAACTATATATTTTTTACCATAACATTGAAACCTTTTATTTTCAACAATGGTATTAATGTTGCAAAAGTGGTATTAATGTAGCAACAGTGGTGTTAATGTCGGCCTTTAAGAGGGGATGGAAGGATACGAGAGAAAATGACAATGCTTTTACAGTTTTTATGTCAAAAAATGTGTTTGGCCAAAATAAACAAAATATTGCTCCAGTACAAAAAATAGTTTAATTTTCTTCCCATGGTGATATCAACAGTTCCTGAATATCTACCATGAGCATAGCGGCATTTTATAAGAAACTTTTTAAATAACGAGAAAACCTTCTCATTAAAATCTATAACACCCTTGACAGATATTCAAGAAATTTTGAGGTCATTATGTGAAGAAAATTAAATTATATATTTGTACTGGAGTAATATTTTATTTATTTTGACCAAAAAAGTGTTGACATAGAAACTGCAAAAACACTCGCTTATGCTCAAGTCACCTTCCATTCCATCTTAAATCTTATGCCCAAATAATTTGTATCCCTCGGGTGCTTGGTTTCATTTCATATGAGACAATAGCTTTTAGCATACGTATGTGTTGCCAGACTTGGTACATATCGAGTGTACAAATTCAACAATTTTTGGGAATTGATCCATGCTGAAGAATAGGTATAAGTTTGGTACAACAACCTCACATGCCAGAAATTTGCAAATTATGCAAAATTCCTGAATATCACATTCCAAAATGTTACAATTTATTGAATTTATAAAAAGAATTATTGGGTATCACTGTATATTTTTTCATTTAAAGGTTCGTGGTTCGTACATATCCGTGACTAGGGCCGCATGTGGCATAGGGGTTCTGACAAAATCTACCCAATGCGTTCAGTCTTCGACAAGATTTCAACGAAAGAGTAGCCCCAGAATCTGGAGTTCCAACCGATTAAAAAAACTTCCTATCATCGATCAACGCTCGCAATTGGGCAGTCCGACTGATTGTAAATAACACAACAATATCCTCTCAGAGATTTGAACCAAAATCGAATGGGGCTAAAAATATAAACTCAAATGGCACGAAAAAATCAAATAGGCACGATCAAAAATTTCTGGTTACGTCATCTACCATCAATAACCTTAGGAAGGGGGTGGGGGTGACATCGCCGAGGAAAACCAAGAGAGGGGAAGGAGGGAATATTGCCTGGGGAGCTTCAGTACTTTCTTGCTCCAAGATGTACTGATATGTCCCCAGTACTACTTAAAATTTGACATATAGTACCTGCCTTAAACCAATCAAACACCGAAACGGTTTTGGTGTTTTATTGATTTACCTGAATTATACCATAATTCTAAGTTTGATTATTAATATTAATATTTTTCTGGATTTTTTTTAGATTTCAATTATTTTAGTTTAAGTTAATAAGGGGCCAGTTGAAAAACATATATTTAAATTGTCAGGTGTTTGGATAGAAAACATCTTTATTTTCGTAACTTAAATAAATTTTCAAATTTAGTCATGTTTTTTGATAAAACGAATATGACATCAAACCTAGTATAGAATGTTTATAATAATGAAAACTATGTCCTCATGTTATTTTAAATGGTTACTAGTTGAGCGAAACGAGCTCCTGTTTTAACGCTACTGTTCAAGTATTTTGCTTGTCTGATTTCCTCGCCTATTGCTTCCACGATTACTGCTAAATCCGTGGACCAATTTTAAGGACATTTAGCAGAGATATTCTTTCATCCCAGACTAAACTATATAAAATAATTACATTTTGACATTCTGACGTTTTAAGCTGCGCGAACCATAGTTATTCTTTATTAATAGAATGTACTAATGAACATAATATTAGTTAGTATCTAAGTTTATCAGTAAAGAAAAATATCTACTCGAAAACCATGGAGAAATTTTAGGAAATATTTTCATTTAGAATCCAAAGAGAAATATTAACTATGACTGTGTAAATGTTCAGAACAATACAATTATTAACATGATGCACTTATAATTTGTTGACCGTAAGGAGCGAGAACTGATAGTTTATAGATCTTTGGGCTCAGCCTCTCTAAGTGACAATTGCACCCACAACTTGACGTGACGATGGGTGTATGGGGTTGACGATAGCCAAGGGTGGGGGAGGGGGTGGTTGGTAGCTACGCTAGAATCAGACATAAGAAATATAAAAAAACTTTCTTTCTAGGGGCGGGAAGGCAGGGAAGAGTGTCAACTCATCAACAAGATAGCAGTTCGTAATTTCCTTCATATTGTCTGGTATATGACGTCACAGATGGACTTGGGATGAAAGCTGTGGATGGCACCGATAATAAAAAGGGGGGAACGGGGTTCCATAGCGTATTGTCGACAGAAACTTTTTTTTTATTTTTATCTAGCGTTGTAGAATGATGGGAAGGTGATCAAAGGTTGAAATGAGTAGTGAGAAAAACTTTTTTTTTTGCAATGATCAATCAACTATTTTTTCCACTATATTGATAAATGGGTAATATCTACAAGATCTATCTGACCCTATTTCAATGACGAAGGTATACTATTTTGTAATTAGTACGTTTGTCACAAAAAGGAGTGAGTATAGTCATTCTAGAGTGTATGGTCAAATTTGAACCCCAATTAATATTTAGGGGGATGTGTTTTTATAACAGAATGTCCCACCACTTATACTGGCCTGTTCAGAAAATTACCAGTAGCATAATTCGTTAACTAAACAAATTTGTCCCTCATCCATACCTTTAAATCTAGAAGTTCTTATATCTTTTAGCACCATAAATTACTCGTTTGGGGAAAATGCGTATGTACGTACAGTGTTAGCAATGAGTAAAGTTGAATGTATATTAATTGTACCAGCATTTGCGTGAAATTAGGGTGGTAACCATTTAGGAGAATTAACCTCAGTACAACCGACCATGATTTTAACCTAGAATTTCCTGTTATTGGCAGCCTAGTCTATTGCGATAGTCGCGCCTTAAGCCATACGGCCACCTACTAAAAATTCAACTTAGGTTGGAGTAGAAGAGATTGTAAGCTAAGATCATTATTTTTAAATTTCTTAATAATTTGTTTTTAACGATAGAAATCTCTGAAAATACCTATAACAAAATATTTTTAAAAATGTAATGACTTAGATAGTTTCTAATCAGTTTTTTTTTTTCACATCACCACGTCTTACTAACTGTTCAGGCTATACGCATATATGATAATTATTTTAATAGAGTAGGGATGAAGAAGTAAGCATTTTAGATGCAAACTACCCGCATTTGCGTGGAAAGATAATGGGAAACCATTTGGAAGAAGCCACCCTCAAAGATCTTAACGGACCTCGAACCCCAATCTTCCCGTCACCAAAAGGTCAATCTATTACTAGAGTTATGACTTAGACCATTCGGCCACTTAAGCGAGATTTTAAAGTGGCCATTTTTTAGAATATATTAAACTATCTGAAGTACCCGGCGTTGTCTGGGGAAAAAAAAATGTTTTCCGTTTAATAATTGTATATGTAAGGTCACTTTATAGCTAATGTCTTTAAGCCCTGAGTTGCCTGGTTTTTAATTAGTTTTAAAAAAATTAATCAAAATTTTAAAATTCCTGCTTTGGGGCACACACATTCGTGAACAGGGGCTACTAATTTTTTAAATTTTCAGACCTCTTGATTGCAAGAGCATATGCAGAGAGGAGTCATACACAGAAAGAAATAGCATGCGCAAAGAAGAATCTGTAGCATGTCAACCAAGTGATATGACATCTACAAGCCGTAATCTGCACAAAATACTAAATTGAAATAATGGAATCCAAAGAAGAGAAGTAAAACTGATATATTCTGCTAAAATATCATTTGTATTCTACTTACATTAAGTGGATGTTCCCGGAATACAATCACCATGGTTCAATACAGTATGCTGCCAGCATGGCGGAAGCCCAGGCGTGGCAGTTTCAAACAGACGTATAAACCCTTGAATTCCAAGTTGAAGAAAGGCCTGTTTGTCGTTGGTTCAATGCCGCTAACCTAAGCGCTGCTGCCCTAGTGGACTTCCTTGGCAACTATTTCTCCATTGTTCCAAACCTCCCCCTTCCTTCCTTTTTCTTATTTACATGCCCATATTTGGTCAGGTATAGTCAGGATATAGAGTATATAACGGGTGACCTCTAGGTTCACAGTAGTTCATCATCAGATATCTTGAAGGAGGAACCTCTGCTCCAACACCAAGAAGTAACAGCTGGCCCTGATGATTGGGTCGTGGGTCTCACCGCCTCGACGCTGAGGGAATCTTGTCTGATGTTTCAAGTAATCTACGAATGTTGTCCAAGTCCTTCAGACTTGTTGATTTAGTCCGAGTGGCTAATGTTTGTTTATCAATCCTTTTGACTTAATTTACTCAGTCAAGTCGACTATAATGTTGTCCAAGTCCTTCAGACTTGTTGATTTAGTCCGACTGACTATTTTTTGTTAATCAGTCATTTTGACTTAATTTACTTAGTCGAGTCAATTATAATGTTGTCCAAGTCCTTCAGACGTGTTGATTTAGTCAGAGTGACTAATGTTTGTTTATCAGTCATTTTGACTTAGTTTACTCAGTCTAGTTGACTATAATGTTGTCCAAGACATTCAGACTAGTTGATTTAGTCCGAGTGACTAATGTTTGTTTATCAGTCATTTTGGCTTAATTTACTCAGTCTAGTTGACTATAATGTTGTCCAAGACATTCAGACTTGTTGATTTAGTCCGAGTGATTAATTTTTGTTAATCTGTTCTTTTGAGTTAGTTTACTTGTCGAGTCGAGTCCTTCATACTTGTTTATTATTATTAGCACCGCGTCTTACTAACCCGTTCGGGTTATACGCACTTACGCTAATGTGTAATGGTAGGGTGATTGTGAGATGAAATGAAGGACCTACAGTTTAACGTGGAATCCGAACCACGGTGGAGGCCTGGCATTCCTCACATTCACAAGATGTCTTGTCAGAGGTGAAGGAAGGGTTTGGTAATCAAATAAATCTTTGCCGGGACCAAGGATCGAACCCCGGCCGCCAGCATAGAAGTCTGACACCTTACCCCTGGACCACCAGGTCACCCTTCATACTTGTTGATTTAGTCAGAATGACTAATTTTGGTTTGTTGTCAACCCAACTTAATTACTCTAGTCAGATAGTCTGACTGTATGTTTTCCCTGTGTTCATATAACATAGCTTCAATACAGGAGCTTGGAACTCTATATGTAGTAAGGACCTTGCTTTAATCTTTCTCTTCTCCATAAGTTCATTATTCCGTTTTAAGTCCTTTTGACTCCACAATATCCTATGGCGTCATGAACGTCAAGCTCACTTGTTTCGAATTTTATATGGCAGGTGGTCTAACGCCCTTATTGGAGGACCTAATTGGGTCAGTATCTCACGAAATTTTTGTTGGTACCTCTTTTTCTGCGTTACTATCTTGGGGTGTGCAAAGTGCGGACCACGGCTAGTGTTGTGTAGTGGCCCGCACAGATAATGTTTTCATTCTTCCCTTGTTGGCACTTTATTTGTCCTAGCATTTAATGTTGCCGTGTACTAGATTTGATGTATACCCCCAGGAAATGGGTGATGGCATAGATGTACTGTTGAATGCTCTGACAGTACCCACTGGGGAACGACCGGCCATAATACAATTTTGTGTGGACGCCTGATTGTTAGCTATCTGCTAATGTAATTGAATGAAGGTCCTCTTAACAATTTATTATATAGGATGTCTTTCATATTTTCAAGTCAAGCTAGCTATCTTGGCCGTCAATTAGCTTAATAACTCAACTATAGGATTTGAAGTTATTTCTTGATGTGTAATTAATTCACCCTATTTCTGTTTTGAACCTTTTAGTGGAAGCCCGGCTGGTTTGGCATCCAATGCTTTCTATCAACTTAGCTTCCTTTGACTGTTTCCGTGTAGTTTTGGACGCGTATTCTCCCGTGCTACGGGAAGTTACTATATATTTGGAGTTATTAAACCCTGTTACATCTTTCAGCTTAAAACTTAATTTTTATAGTAATACTTCTATAACTTACTTGATTTACCTAGCCTATCTAACAGGTTTCACTACACTTTATTATTTTCTGTCCATCTTTCATTCTACAATAAGTTTTGTAACCCAATATAACCCTTTTATGTGATTTGTATAATAAATCTATTATTGTTACCAATTCAATTCTCTTACTTCTATAATATGTTTCCCTGCTTCTATCGTGTCATGCATTTAGCTTTGTAATAGTTAAATACAATGTAGTTATCGTTACCTTCTCTATATTTTAGAGTGAAGGGGAGGTAACGATACAAGTCATACACAGAAAGAAATAGCGTGCGCAGAGAAGAGTCATACACATAAATAAATAGCGTGCGCAGAAAAGAGTCATACACAGAAAGAAAGAGCATGCGCAGAAAAGAGTCATACACATAAATAAAGAGCATGCGCAGATAACAGTCATACACAGGAAGAAAGAGCACGCGCTGAGAACAGTCATACACAGAAAGAAAGATCGTGCGCAGAGAGTCATACACAGAAAGAGCACGTGCAGAAAGAGTCATACACAGAAAAGTCATACACAGAAAGAAATAGTGTGCGCAGAGAAGAGTCATACACATAAAGAAATAGCGTGCGCAGAGAAGAGTCATACACAGAAAGAAAGAGCATGCGCAGAGAAGAGTCATACACATAAAGAAATAGCGTGCGCAGAGAAGAGTCATACACAGAAAGAAAGATCGTGCGCAGAGAGTCATACACAGAAAGAGCACGTGCAGAAAGAGTCACACACAGAAAGAAATAGCGTGCGCAGAAAAGAGTCATACACAGAAAGAAAGATCGTGCGCAGAGAAGAGTCATACACAGAAAGAAAGATCGTGCGCAGAGATTCATACACAGAAAGAGCACATGCAGAAAGAGTCATACACAGAAATAAATAGCGTGCGCAGAGAAGGAGCATAATCAGAGCATAGCATAGCATGCGCAGTGCAGATAATGCTTTGAGTTCCAATATGCGTTTGCTAAAGCTGATTCCCAAATGCACGTTTTAATGTTTCGATAATAAAAACGCTAAAACATTTTAAATCATAAACTAATACTAAAAGACACACCATTAATGATATTTACCTTTACCTTAAAGTGACGAGTTGTTGCATTTCACGAAATACATACCTAAACAATAAAACTACTGGCCAAACGAAAATTGATAGAACCATATAAAACCTACAGGTATTTCTAGAGGAATAGATGAGAGCCTATAGCGGACCACAAACGATCAACATATCATCTATACGTGTAGGGATTTGGGACGTTTGTGGGAATCTCCCGACTCAACGACATAGCTCTCAAGCCCTTGGATCAGATAACTCTCAGAACCTCTGGTACCTTGTACCATGGACTGCTCAAACTTCAGGAAGTAGTTCATGATATATTTATGACACATCCTAATCTTGGTGCAGAGTCCCATTAGAGACATACCAAGGGACTCCACAGTGATTCTCAGATATTGATGATAAAATACCTAAATACCTAAATATGAATAAAAGATCAATCCAACTATTTTTTAAAGTATAGATATTCTATTAAATTAAATTAGATTAAAAATTACATGAAAATATAAATCATGACCTTTAAACTAGTGTGCCAATTCTCTACCATTGAACCAGATGAGGACTCGTCCCGTGCTATAAGCCATTCTTAACACAAAGTTCAAAGGCGGAGTCTGTAATGAACTTGTGTATTCACCGGCTACTTAAAACTATTGTCGAACCACAGCCACTGATGACTCGGGGTCAATCCTGTACTGCCTTTTGTACAATATTTAATTGTACTGATTTGAGGATTACAAACAACCCATACCCGCTTCGTTAGCGACATTGTCTTAACGCGATACTCTCGTGGTGTATTAGATTGCCGATGACGGGGAGATTAAGGTTCAAATCTCCTGAGGGTGGTTTTCAAAAAAAAACACTATCTTTCTCCACGCTAATTCGGGTATAAATGATTTATATGTAACCTTCCTAATACTTACAACCATTCGCGTTATTATGACATAAGGGTAAAACATAAACGGGTAGTAGGACGTGGAGCTAAAAATATGTATAGGGTATATATATATATATATATATATATTAACAACCCTTCATGACCTTAAGCACGGGACGATTTCTGAATAGCTCAGTGACAGGACATTCGCGTGAGGAGACAAGAGTCTCGGGTTCAATTTTTCTATACCGGTCTTTCTTTTAAACTAATACTTTTTTTAAGTTTATTACCGCGTCTTACTACCCATTCGGATTATACGCTTAAACTAATTTAGTTTAATTGATGTATGATCACATCACACATTGCTATATCCGCACCAGAGCTATTTTCTACCTATAATTAATAATAAACTACGCCTTATAAATCCGTGGTCTGTAGTTATATCTGTTGGACAGCCTATGGAACCTATTCATCTCGATCCAATCGGATCCAATAAAATATCAAATAAACGTGTTCACGTTCGTTTTTTTTTAATCTTCCCCATCCCCATTGATGTTGGTGGTGAACGTAAATATCCCCACGTGTGGACATTATCGTTGTTTTGAGTTCTTCGCTACGGCGAGCAGAGAAAGACGTGTGAGTGGCGGGAACATCGACACTGCATCAAGGGGCAGTCACGTCAAGTTATTTTATTTATTTTTCACACTTTTCTCTCCGGGGAGAAACGCTGGAACTTGCACTCAAAGATCATTCACGGGAAAAGAAAGTAGGTTGGAGGGGCCGAGAGGAGAATTTTCACTAAAGAGATGATATCAAGACAATTTATCACCACACCCTCCTTCTCTCTTTATTAGGTAATTCTTTTCATAGTTTGGTAAATTTGATTATTTTAATCATTTAATTATTTTCAGGCATAATGATTGGTAATAAATCAAGTGATATGACATTTTAGTTGCAGTAAAATTAGATGTAACACATAAGTATAAATAAAGGGAATTTAATAATTAATATATTTATTTTCTGACAAAAAAGATTATTTTAGATGGTTTCTCACTAAAAACATTTATTTAAAAAAATCTTACGTAAGATTAATTCTATATGACCCTCCCC
>CABFOV010000349.1:136190-180513 GCA_902141375.1 Timema poppense
CCCACCCCATCTCCTCACCCACCATAGAAAATGTAAGAAAATATTGAACCCCACTTCCTACCAAAACACTTACGTAATTTAACGACGGCCCCTTTCCATTCCTGTATTTGTTCAATAAGTGTGGAGTAGGAGGGGGGAGGGTAAATCTTTTGAACCAACTTATTATATTAACACATGACTTACAAACTAACTTTATTTTAATACAACAGATACAGCACCCAGTATACAGCCGTTAATTCGTCACTTGGAAAGAGGAAGCACCAATTTATCCAACTATACAAATAAAAAAAAAATTATATCCCCTTCGGTGGTCGAATGGTCTAATTCGTCACTCTCACATTATATCAAATTGATGATGGTGTGGATATCGGCATTTAAATCCCAATCTGGTGTAATTATAGCTTTTTTAATGGTTTTTCACTCACTATTTCCACGTAAATGTTGGTACACCCCTATAAGCTCAAATTTACTCATCCCTAACACATTGACGTAATTATTTTATACGCGTATCACCTGAACAGGTAGTAGGCTGTGGTGATAAGAAAACAAACAACAAAAACAAACTATACCTAGCTGTAAATCGAAACCGGAACCATTGTTTAAGTAGACAGATGTGGTATTGTCTTGAGATAAAGTTTAGAACCTAATGATTCCCCAGTAAGAAGAATTTTTATATTTTCCAGACGAAATATAGACATTTTATCCGTACACGATAATAAAACCTCTTTAAAACGGTAAATAGGACAACTTCAGTAAACACGCAGGTTAAGGGGTTGAATTAATCTGGTTTAGGACGTCATATATAGTTCTAGTCTCAGCCAAGAGTACTAAGGGTGATTTTTACTTAATGATGTTTTACTCTTCCTCCATACAAATGTAGGTACCTTTCCTCTAAATATTATACCTTTCTTAGCTCTACCTCATAAGTTTAAATGTTCGTATGGGCCGGACGTATAGTAAAACGAGGTGATTTATTTATTGATGTTCATATCCATTAAATTTTCCTAAAATTTCGCAGATTTTTGTACGTATATACACTACACTATTTAAAATACTTACATAAAGTAAAAATGATGGAAAAGGCAGAATTTATAGAAAATGTACACGCATTTTAGTGGTTAGAGAAAGACGGCACCAATTTAAGAAAAGCCACCCCGATACACAATCAAACACTGATTTCCCATTATAAGCAAACCTGCCTAGACGAGCTTAACATTTGGTCCAAATGCCCAACGTTTAAAGATATGTGACAGGTAACATAACTTGACATATGAATACATGAAATAAGTTTAATTAACTCACGTAGCCATCAGGCACCTTCCCACATTTCTTAAGCTAAGGTTCAACTCGGGAATATTGGTGTTAGAGAACACGAATATAAAATAAAATGTGGTGTGTATTTAGATTCCAGTCACTCGGGTCGAGTAACACGTTTATAAGTTACCCCCGATGTAACTGAATGACGCTATCAAAACCCTTCACGGAGTTGTGTAATTATCACTTATCCTGAACTGTATCCCAGTTTATGTGTCACCAGTAACTTTGAAGGATCTTTATGCCTGCTGAAGCAAGGAGTCATCGATCTGTAAGCCAGTAAATTACTATGCAACTCACGACACCAAGGCATAACCCTTACCCAACCCCTGCTCCCTCCCCTTATACTCTTTACGCTCTTTTCTCATCCTTCACGAACCCTACAGGCCAAACAGTTTGCGTTTTCTTTCTCCACTTTCACAATTTTTTTTACGCCGATCGTTGTTTTTTTTTCTATCTATCTCTTCCATTTTTTATCCTTCCCCAACCTCCCCCCACCCCCACCCCAACTTCCTGTCCAATCACCAAGTCGTCCGTGTCAACTTTACTCCGGGTGTTGTCAACTTGATGGTTTTTGATCCCCGTCCGCTCAACTTGAAACGTTTATAGATAATTTTTAGACGTTTATAAGACCCCGCGGATCACTTTCAAAAAAAAAAAAATGATACGACACAATCGTACAAACTTTCTCATATAGTGCATTAAGACGCATTAAACTTAAATATTCATCATATCTCTTTATATGAGAAAGTAAAAAGATGAAGAGATAGTAAATCCTTGTCCACATGTTTCGTATCCTTAATGACCTTGAAGCTATTGACCAATTTCAATAATGTTCACACACTTCAAATTCTTAATAATGTGGTATTGTTTTACTCTCCAACCAATTAAAAAGTAAAGACTTAAATTAATCAAATTTATTTAAATAAAATAGTTTCAGAAAATTCGATAAATACAATCAATATTTTTCA
The DNA here is from genome assembly GCA_902141375.1 of Timema poppense. Classification (NCBI taxonomy): domain Eukaryota; kingdom Metazoa; phylum Arthropoda; class Insecta; order Phasmatodea; family Timematidae; genus Timema; species Timema poppense. The sequence goes on from CABFOV010000349.1 coordinate 138,476, forward strand.
TATTTTAAATAAATTTGTTATTTAATTAATAAACTGTAGTCACTAATTAGTTTTGAGGTGTGGAAATTATTATAATTAAGGATAAGTTTATGAAAAAGTGTATACATAGAAAATAGTTTCACTCAATAGTTCAATTTCTGAACCGATTGATTACAATTTGTTAAGTTAACGCTAGAAGACTCTCAATTACAGTCCAATGTTTATAACAAGATCTTTTAGAAAATACAAATATTGTTTAATGTCAAAAATAGTTTATGTTATTCTAATATTTATTTAGAGTTATTTTATGAGTACTAATAATATGTATCAATAGTGACAGCTGCATATCACATGACGTGACATATGAATACGTGAAAGTAGATCTATTAATTATTTTACCAGTTATATAAGGCCCTTCCTATTAAAATTGGACTGTATAAGTAGCTCTAAAGTTGTTTAATAACTTTGAGAGTGAATATATTTATCTCAATGATAAATCTTATGAGCATGAAAGAAATCGAGTATCGATCTCTTAGCTCATGAGGCAGACATTTTACTATATAGGCTAAGGAATATTATAGTATATAATAGCTATACAGGGTGGCCCACGGAAAGGTAGCCCGCCTCTTATATCCAGCAGGCGCCTCACTCTGAATTGGAGGAGGTCTCTCCCCTTCCACCCATATTGTGACATGAAGAATGAGTCAATAATACTTTAGACAAGCAGTTCACTTGCTCATTATTAATGTCACAATATGGGTGGAAGGGGAGAGACCTCCTCCAATTCAGAGGGAGGTGCCTGCTGGATATAGGAGGTGGGCTACTTTTCCATGGGACACACTGCAGTATTGAAATGTAGCCTTCTACTTTGTTCTGATGACAGCAATGAACTTTATATCAGTGAAATTGTTTTTATAATTTTAAGATACAGTAATGGTGTTTACAATTATTTATTTATGTATATAAAAATATTGTAAAATAGTTTCACTGGTTTCAATTTCATTGTTTCTAAAGAATAATACATGAAGCAACTTTAATTAGAGGGTGCCAGAACGTATTTTGAAATTTAATCGGGGGAAGAGAAAGTTGAGGGCAAAATTATGTTATATCTATATTAAGTTAGAAGTTAGGTTGAGTAACTCAACGTGAACTTAACTTACCACCACTGCCACTAAGCCATTATTATTATTATTATTATTATTAGTAGTAGTAGTAGTAGTAGTAGTAGTAGTAGTAGTAGTAGTAGTAGTAGCACCGCGTCTTACTACCTGTTCGGGTTGTACGCACTTACGCTAATGTGTAATGATGGTAGGGTGATTGTGAGAAGAAATGGAGGACCTACAGTTTAACGTGGAATCCGAACCACGGTGGAGGCCTGGCATTCCCCACATTCACAAGATGTCTTGTCAGAGGAGAAGGAAGGGTTTGGTAATCAGATAAATCTGTGCCGGGACCGAGGATTGAACCCCGGCCACCAGCACAGAAGTCTGACACCTTACCCCTAGACCGCAAGGTCACCTACCACTATGCCATTATTTGATAACTTATTTGATGGTGTGTGTGTTTATTTATCAATAAATTCGTGGATACAATAAAGATAAAGAAAAATGTTGAAATAAGTTTAAACAAAGTAAAGAGAATCTCTCAGCCCAAACTTTAGAAAAGTGGCATTTAGTAACAAATAAAATTTAAATTTTATGAACAAAAAAAATTGTAGTCATCTCAGTTTCAGCCTTATTTTCACTGGTATTTTTAAATTGATTGTTCCAATATAGTCGTAACTATATTGATCAAAACATCAGAGCTTGTTTGAATTAAATGTTTGCTTATAAATAAACTAAACTTATTTTCCCTTCTCCTACATAAATGCAAAACAAACTATCAGGGACCCGTTGGACTAATGTGAGTGTCCATCAAGAACTATAGAACCTAAAAATTAAGTTAGAGACTAATCAAGATTTCAAATGTTACGTCGACTTAGGTGATCTTGTGGTAAAGTACTCGCATCAGTACCTAATGTCCGTGGGTTTAAACCCAGCTTGGGTAAACATAATTATCATGAGATCAATAAAAGTTCCTAGCACAACTTCATTTGGAGAAGTAAAGCCGTCGGTCCCATATCGATTGTGGCAAGTAACAGAGCCCTGGAGGGTACGTGAAAATAACTTTCTTGGTAAAATTGATAGGTACTTTCTCTCTCGCCCATATAAAGTCTCGTGTACTGATATAATCAGTCGTTTCAAAAACTGCACGTTAAATACCTCAAATAAATTAATGGTATTGAGCTCCACACGAACTTTCTCACTCCATTTGTTTAAAAATTGTTATATCAAAAACCCGCATCGGTGGCGTAGTTGGCTAACGCGCTTGTCGTGTTGAAGCTCGACTGCTGAGGACGGGGAGATCGGGGTTCAAATATCGGTCGGGTGAACTAGGGGGGGGGGGTTTCCTAAATGATTTTCCACTCTCCCTCCACGCAAATTCGGGCTCACTTCCTCTAATTTAACCTTCCTAATCCATTATAGTAGTTAGTACTTAAAGCATATAACCCGAACGGGTAGTAAGACGCGGTGCTAAATATTATTATTATTATATCAAAACTCGTACTGTATATGAAACGAAATAATACACACGAAAAAATCTGACCAAAATTAAGCTATACTTACGTAAAACATTTGTTGACTCCCGTTTTGAATTTTATAATTTTATATTTGGGTCAATAAAAAATATTTATATTGAGCCCATAAGGGTTAACACTTCGTATTAAAATTTCGACTTCCGGTTGAAATTTTCGGCACTTTTTTAGTGGTTGCACATCTTTTGGTTGTCGCATTGCTATTAAATTCCTCATTTATTAATTTAGACAAATAAAAAAAGTAAATATTTACCTACGAGTCAAAAATGATAAAGATGGATCCTTGTTGTACAAACATGTCCCCTAAGAGGTTAAAGGAAAAAGAACATAAACTATTTGAGAGACTTAGTTATTTACTTAATCTATGGCATTAGAGAATTATTGCGTTAAAACTTATGTAGTATCTCCATACAACTAAAGCTCCCAAAATTGTATTAATATATTTTCCAATATCTCAGAAACAATTGGTTTTATAAAAATATATTTCAAATAAAAGTGTTTTTTTAATAGTTCTACAACTTTGCAATGATAAGTTATTTAGTATTTCAAAAAGTTGCGGGGATACGGAAATTTCCACTTCTGTAAAATAAACTAAAAGTATATTACATAGGAAAATGAAAAGCCAGTTTATTTATAATCTTAATTAACGCATGGATATGAATTTTATTTCAAACTTGTTAGAACCAAATTTGATAAGACTGATCTTTTCTTTTTTCACCCTTTACTAAACTACTCTTAATTTTAGAGTTAAACAGACACACATAAGGACAGCATTGCAAAAACAACTTTTTAGTGTCCGGGGGTCATGAAAAATCGACATCCATCAACATCTCAGTTTAGATTTTTTTCGGCGGTCGCATTACTTTACCTTAAGTGTTCGAAAGGTTAAAATATATATATATATATATTTGCATATAGCTTGAAAAGTATTGGTTTTATAAAATAAATGTTTCAAATAATAGATTTTCAATATAAATATATGTAAAGTATCTACATATGTTCAATGATCAGTACTTATCACAAAGCTTTATGTAGATATAATAAAAATAAAGTAGAATTTACACATCAGACCGGAACCCTTAAATTAATTTTGACGAAAAATTGAGATTAGCTATTCTTTTTGTAATATTTATGAATTTCAGGAAACAAAATTTAATCAAAATCGTTTGGGCCGATTTTGATAAAATCGATATTTTCTCTTTTTACCCTTTAGTAAACTACCCTCAATTTTAGGGTTAGATATCCGATTCAAAAAACACCTCGGGGAAACCCTATGAAAGCCTTAGATACCAAGTTTTAGCCCAATCGGAAAAATAGTTCAGGCTATACTCCGAGGTACAGACAGACGTACAGACATACATAGGGACAGATGGAAACAAAAAAAAAATGGATTCGGGGATTATGAAAAGTCAAAATTCATTAAAATCTCAAGTTCGATTCTTTTGACGATCACAATACTTTCTCTACTTGTAAGGTAGAGAGAAAGTAAAAATTAAATTCAATTCAATGTTACTGGTAACGAGAATCCCTCCACCACCCCCTATATCCGGATCCTATACGCTATCCGCAGACTCTTAATGACTGCCTTTATATTATTATTATTATTATTATTTAATATCTAATATAAAAGTTGATAAGCTTGGGGAATTTAAACTTGTTTTTGTCACCATTTTAAATACGTGGCTGGTATTTATTTGACTCGGGATCATATTCCAAAAGGGGTCAAACATTTACCTGTTGTAAAAAGACACTAATTCCCCTCAAAATAAGGTTCAGCATACCCCTCTATCTTCATCCTCTTTTTCATCGCCGAGACCTCCAGTTCTTTGGATCAAGGCACGACATTTAAATGTCACTTTGTTAATGTCCTACGTAGGCAATTAGCTCGTCTCGTGTATAGGTCACGTGACTCTCGCTCAAGTGCATTTCATGAGGGAATCGAGCTACTTTTCATGTTTAGATTTCAAAACACACACATATAATGCTTATTTGTATATACGATTATATATAATGTATTACACTATATATAATGTTTATATAGGCCTATAATACAGGGTGTTGCCGGCTTGGATGGCTAAACTTTGGAAAATAGTAGTGGATCTAAAAACTAAATAAAAGCACGTCTTTCTGCAAAGGTTCTTGGACTTAATATTAATTTTCCTGGAATGTGGATCAGTCTTGCTGAGCCTGTGGCTTGGGCTCTGCTTACATCTGGTTTAACGCCATTAGATTTTTTTTGTATGGGGAGCTCTCAAGCAATAATTTATATGAAGTACCTGTTAATGACCTTCAATCATTACGACAAAGGATAACGCAAGCGTGCAAAGAAACAACAGTCGCACAATGTCCGTCAGCCACTCGTTCTTTCACTGTTAGGCGTAATGTTTGTCTCCAGATTGGAGGCTGTTAATTTTAACAAACTAAGTAAATAAATTAAAATAATTGTTTTATTTAATACCTACCTAATTTGTTTTTATTTTGATTTTTGCTGTTTGCGCGAAAAGGAAGCAAAAATGAGCAAATCTCCTAAAAACATTTTGAGTTAATTTTTTGAACCACTACCACTTCCCAAAGTTTAGCCGTTTACACCGGGAACATCCTGTACTGTACATATAATGTCGGCCTCTCGGTCGGTATAGCTCGCTTTCGGGTTGACGCCATGGAATATTTATTATAATTACATAATACATCAAATGTAACCATAATTTAATAAATAGAATATTATGTATAATGTGTATAATGTTTATTATACTGGTATATATAGCCCCAATGCTGACTCACTCACTGGCATTAATGTTTACTCACTTCCAGATGAACTAGAAACTTGAAATTTGGCAAAATTCTAGCTTCTAGCCTGTAGCCGACGATAAAATTACAAAAAATCTATAAATTTTAATTTTTACTCCCCGAAAAAATTCAAAATGGCGGAGCAACTTTAAAGTTGGCGCGGGCCTTTATTTGGAGGTCTCTTGAGGCTAAACGGTAAGATCTATCAAAATACGGCTCTAAAATTACATTAGATTACATCCACTTGCAAAGAAAACTGATTGGGTGTTTGTGGGTGGAGCCCCCAACGAGCAAAGCGAGCATATATATACTAGTGAAAGCCCTGATTGGCTGACTGACTGACTCACTCGTCACTAATTCTCACACTTCCCAAGAAGCTAGAGGGCTGAAATTTGGAACAGGTGTTCCTTATAAGCTTATTAGGAATAGGAAATATGTTTCATTCCGATGCTTTGTGATTAAGGGGGTGAAATCGGGGTAGCTACCCTAATCAACAATATTGCTTTATAAACACTTTTTAAGCATTTAGAGGGTAATAATCCAATAATTTTGTTATAATAATGCCTTATAAAAAATATAGCAATTATGTTTAACCCTGTAGATGCATCCAAGGGGTGGAAAGAAAATTAATACATACAATTAATTAAAATATTTGCGTACAAACCAAACGAGTAGTAAGACGCGGTGCTAATAATAATAATAATAATAATAATAATAATAATAATAATGATAATAATAATAATAATAATAATAAAATTAGTAATTAAGTTTTAATATGCAACTCAAAGAGACGGTAGAAGTCCGTAGTTTATATTTTGATGAATGTTGTGGTGCTTATAGTGTCTGTGTGAGAGGTCCGGCTTGTGGATGTGTGTGTTGGTTGGGAGGGGGGGAAAGGCTGTCCAGCCACGGTCAGCTGATAACTCCCCAGGCAGTAGGCAAGGAGGTTTGTTTAATAATAAAACTCCCCATGAGAAACAATACATGGTCACCTCCTCGCGGTGTTTCTCGGGTATCTCTAAGATTATTATTATTATTATTAGCACCGCGTCTTACTCACCGTTCGGGTTATACACACTTACGCTAATGTGTAATGGTAGGGTGATAATGAGATGACATGAAGGACCTACAGTTTAACGTGGAATCCGAACCACGGTGGAGGCCTGGCATTCCACACATTCACAAGATGTCTTGTCAGAGGTGAAGGAAGGGTTTGATAATCAGATAAATCTGTGCCGGGACCGAAGATTGAACCCCGGCCGCCAGCACAGAAGTCTGACACCTTACCCCTAGACCGCCAGGTCACCGGTAGCTCTAAGAACCACGCCATTAAGCTTCAAACAAAAATTCCTCATTTTCATCCAAAAATAGATAATAACAGAATATCCCGTGTGAATAACCGGGATTCAGCTAGTACAATATATATATACATTATCTACGTTATATATTTGCACTATCTATTACATTATGTATGAGTATATGTGTGTATGCGTGTATATGGATATGGGCGCATACAGGTAGAGGTAAAATTGATCTTGACTTTCCCCGGAAATTATTTGACCTCCTTTGGAATTTATTGACTCCTAAAAGGGGAGGCTCCACATAAACAATAGATTAGGTAGATTAGATTAGGATTAGGTAGATTAGGTATTTAAATCTAAAAATATATTGTTTTTAGTTTATTATTCATCATTCAGACACACAAACTTTGGTTGAAAACTACATTCGGGTGTGTAAAATAATAATAACGATGAACTATTTTTAGCACCGTGTCTTAACTACTTAACTAACCGTTTGGGTTATACACTTAATCTCTGTTAAACCATTTTATTTTTAATATTCAAATATCACAATTTAATTTGGTATATTTAGAATGTTTGTAGATACATCAAAATATAGTGATACGTGTTTATATATTTTTTTATCTAGCACATTAAAATGAGTATTAAAACATAACCAAATATTATTGCAGCATTTTTACTCTCTCCCCCGACCCTTTGGGGGGAGAAATATTGTGATCTTAAAAAAATTTGTCATTGTTTCATGACTCACAAACCCCAATTAAATATAATTTTATTGTAAAAAAATATGTTGGTATTAAATAATTGTATCACCAACATTTTACTGCTAATGTTTATAGTAAAACTTTATTTTAGAAACATATTGCATCACAACTATATGAGTTAATTTCTAATTAACTCTCTGGCCTTAAAGATATTTACGGTTCACGGATGCCAGAACGTAAATCATCACTATAACGTATCCTGGGACGCCCCCATCAGATCTCTAGCCTAATACCCAACATTCTTAAAAAAAAAACTTCCATACTACCCTCACATCGACGTCTCACATTACGTCTCGTTTATTCGGGTTTCACATAGACAATATTTTATATTGATAAGATTTTTTATAACCGTTTATAATTTTTATATTATATTGCTGAATCATTTTTAGACAGTTTTACAGTTATCATCATTGTTTATTCATCTTTGATAAATAAAAATATTCCCTCTCAAAGGGACAGAACATCCCCAACAACGTAATTCAGTTGGGTGTGCTTTATTTTAATTCGATGCGTTTTAACCGATTTTCGACGACGGTTAAATGTGCATAACGGCTCAAATTGATATTGCAACCTTAAGTGAAATTTATATTATCTGAAAAACATCTGAAATATACATGTGTATAAAGTTTTAGTTCAAGTTAACCTTGACTTGATATCAAAACACGTAAGAGTTATTTTCCCTTTGGTGTTCTCGGTTATTATGTAAGGTGAATGTATGTATTTTATGTGTGTAAACACTGTACGTAGATGTAATAAACCACAACATATCGAACCTCTTATTTTGTTTGTATTATCTTCGTCTAGAATCAGAATAGAACCCTAATTAAATTGTTTGTTGAAGTTATGGTAGTTTAATTACTTTTAATATTTTTTGTATATATCTTTTTCGTGGTAATTGTGTGGTTTTAAGTCATAAATATTGTTTAGAACTTTTATGTAGAGTATGACAAATCATTTCAAAGATATTATTTTTTATTTCAATATTTTGTTGTGAGCCAGCAGAAGTACCTGATGTTGTAATAGTTCATACAGAGTATTAAAATTTAAAAGCCACAAGTCAGGAAATATAAATAACACCAAAAGTTTTTGTAAGCGATCTTAACTTCAGAACATTACACAATAGGCCTATATTTATGTTGGGACGGCAAAGGTTTAAATATTGTTCTATACATAGAATGGGTTGTAAGGAAACTGTTTGGTTGAAGGATAAATGAAGTATTTCTCTTACCATAACGAGATTATTATTTTGAATTAATAAAAGTAATTTATTAATTAATAATAGTTCCAACATAGGTCCCCCTATTAATATTTGTAATCAATTATCTAATAATTTAAATGTGTTTGTCCGTAAACTTAAATAAGTTCCGTTATATAATATTAAAAGTGACACTATTAAATTTTTCAGAGATTGAGTTGTGGATTTTGTTTATTTTATGATAACTGACCCGGCACGCTTTATCTATAGCACAAAGTAGCCTACATTATAGAAAAATAAATATTTGCAAACATCCTAATTTTTATTGTTAATCACCAAATACTCAATATTTTACGACAAAAGTTTACGAGTAAGAGCAGTATATTGGGCATAGCTTAGGAATAAATCAAATAGTAGGTTCAGTTATTGATATTGTACCGTCTTACAACAGGTCACCCACCTCGGTGGCGTCACGGGTAGATCGAGGTTCGAATCTCGGTCGGGTGAACTGGGGTGGTTTTTCCCAAATGGTTTTCCACTATCCCTCCACGCAAATGCGGGTTCACTTCCTCTAATTCAACCTTCACAATTCCTAATCCATTAGCGTAATTAGTACTTAGAGCGTATAACCCGAACGGGTAGTAAGACGTGGTGCTAAAAATATAAATATATAAAATAAATATATACAACAGGTCCAATCCTTTTGTCCTTGAGCCTCCTAAAGTTCACAGAATGTTCTTTTATTCAAGTCATCCAATATTTGAATTCACTTTCTTTCTAAGCTCCTCTTCCCCTCAAACTTTCCTTCTATGACGTCGTGCATAAGACAGTTCCTCCAAAGGAGGTGCTCGATCCCATTGCTTTGTACCGAAGAATTACACCCAAAAGGGATTTCTTCATTTGTCACCCTATATATCCACGTGATCTTCTCTAGTTTTCTCCAACGCCACATTTAAAAGCTCTCCGCGTATTTCTTTTCCATCTTCCTAAGAGTCTAAGTTTCTGCTCAAGAGAGAGCTATGCTCCAAATGTAGCAATTCATCAGTTTATTCCTCAGTTCCAAACTCAACTTGCTGGTCAGCAGTAACCTCTTCTTGTTGAAAGCTTCCTTGGCCATGGCGGTCCTCGACCAAATTTCACTGTTGCATTAGGCATCCTTTGTCAGCAGACTTCCCAGGTACTAGAACTACTCTACGCCTTACAACTCCTGTTTTTCCATTTTGATTCTCAGCAGTTCTTTATTTATTTTTAAATCAGCATCACATTTGACTTCTCGTTGTTGATATTTGTATCATATCTTTTTTCTATCTCCACCAGCCTACCCATCATTTCCTGCAACTCTTCTTTATTTTTTGATAGCAATGCAATATCACCTGAGTATTTTATTGTGTTTATGACGCGTCCTCGTATCTTAAAATTGCCACTCCCTTCTAGAGCTTTACTGACAGGCCACTCTCCATACAGGTTAAACAGACTGAGTGACGAACAGCATTCCTGCCTCACTCCTCTGCCTATCTTTACGCTGTTGTTCGCTCCATTATTGATTCTCACCTTCACTCGCTGTCCCAGGTACAGGTTTACAGTCAGCCTTCTGTCTTTCTATTTGATGCCAATCTTCTTCATGAGTATATCCATCAGTTTATTCCATTTCACTCTATCAAACGCCTTTTGCCAGTCTATGAAACCAATGTAGATTTTTTTCCTTGAATTTCAGAATTATTTGTGAAATTAATTTTCAGCATCCCGATGACATACTGGTTACTTTTCATTTTCTGAATTCAAATTTATCTCCATCCCTCACACTTCCTATTTTCTGTTCCAGTCTCCTGTTGAGTATTCTTGTCACGATCTTACCCACATTAGCTATGAGGTTGATGGTTCTGTGGTCACTGCATTTCTTGGCTTGTATTCTCTTCTTTATAGTAAGTATACAAAATTAATTTATGTTCTAAATATTGACAAAGTGTAACTATTGTATTATTATAATTATTATTTCAGTACTAATACACTTTATCAAAATCGGCCGCTTTAAAAAATTATTGTGATTTACACATGAAAATAATCAACAACCATTAAGAGATCTATTACATCATAAGAAAAATATGTTAATTTAGGTCTCTAAAGGGTAAAATTACACATTTAATCTACAGTAAATCCATTGTAATAAATCAATAAAGCATTATTTGATAATCAATTGATGTTATTTAAAAAATATATGTGCAAATGAATCGATTGTTGCATTGAAAACACCCTAACCTAGGGGTTGTGTTTATGCGGGAGTAGAAATAAGAGGGGTAGTTATAAGAACCGATCCACTAGCGCGGTGGTGGGCCTTGCCTTTGGTCAAATTTAATAAAAAGATGGAATATATAAGAGTAGAGGGAGCTGTGTCGTTCGCGAACGAATGGCTCAAATAGAACGATTTCTCTATCTCAGGGATCTCCAAAAATTTTGTTACGTGTGCCATATAATATATTTAATAAATGAATTAATAAAATGTATTTGGATCTTTTGGTAAAATCAGCATGAAAGTATTCAGAACGATACAGAAATGTTACAATTACTTACAAAGAAATGCAGCAGGACATACATATTTAAAAAACAAAAACTCATTGAATCAAAATATTTGGAGCAAAAACGAAAAAATGTGTATGTGAAAGTCACAGTTTAATCGGACTGGCCTAATTTCCTATCATAATTCAAGCTCTTAAATTGCTCATTCAAGCATTAGTTTAAGAGTTTTATTTGTGATATTCTTAAATCCAATATAAATGCAAACTATCGTAAACATTCTGGTGAATTTATGACATCTTATTCGTTACATGTTTAAAATCACATTAATGTTTACACAACATACCTATCTATAATATAATAATAAAATTATCATGAGCATTGCGCAATATCAACCACACGTAGAGGTCTGACATTTAAACATTGGTAGTCTCGTTGCACGAACATGTGCACCTGGAAACCGTAATTTTGAAATTTTTATTAGATTTTTTTAAATTAATTAACAAACTGAAAAAATGAAGGAATATTTACACCAAGAAAATGATTTACTAATACATTTCATACAATTTATAATGTACAGTAGTTTGGTGGCCATGGAAACTAACAAGAAGAGTTTGGTATATAATTTACAAAAAACTCTTTCTCTAATGCCGCCATGATAAATTAATAGTTAATAAACCACAACCTTTAACAAATATAATTATTGTTAAATTTTGTGATTTATTTTTAGTAAATAGCCCTTAAGTATTAACACTTTTTTACTTTCATACCGTTATAACCTTTTTACACATTTTTAAACCGTATGCCTCTTTTACCCTAAAATATCTCTCCGGAGATAAGTATAGTCATTAGTGTAAATAGTGATAAAAAGGGGAAATAACAAATATAGTAAAAAAGTAAATCTAATGAATAAGGGCAATAATAACAAAGTAACAAAAATTGAAAATGTACAAAAATGACCAGAATATCAGAAATGGCCAAAAAGGCAAAATTTAGGGGGGAAATTCCAAAGGCGAAAAGAGTAAAACATTGTAAAAAGGGCAGAAAGTAAGTCAAAAAAATAAAAAGTTGTATAGGTTACAAGAGGTAAAATAAATAAAAGGGTTAAAATATTAAAAAGCCGTAAAAGGGCTAAAAGGGGTAGAAAGAGAAAAAAGTATAACGTATAAAAGGGTAAAAATCGTTAACGGAGTACAAAGCGTAAAGAAGGTAAAAAGGTTAAAAAGGTTTAAAAGTTTCAAAAAGAGCAAATTGGGTAAAGTGTGTAAAAAGGGTAAACGGGTTAAAAATATTAACTGGGGTAAATGCAATAAAAAAATACCCAAATACTTTTGATTTGATTTAATTACAACCCTTAACAGCCAATTATTTATAGTTTGACATTCTTTTTACTATCAACAGACAAAAGTTTAAAGTATTGTGTTAAGAGAAGTTTTAACCTAATTATCAAAAGAAATTTTATTTTTTAAAACATGTTCAGATTATGTTTTTGTTTTGATATTGTGGAAAGGATTAATATGAAAACACCATTTAAGATTTGGTTACTGTTCCTTGTGGTTAATTTTGTATACTATAAATAGCTAAGCTACTTTATAGTTTACCCTTGCGAATATCGGGTCCGCCAGCTGGTATGAACTAAAAAAGTTTTATAAATGTTTCCTCTTACTATTTTTTAAAATAGCCATTAAAAAAATTAGTTAACTCACGTTAGACCCCTGCAGTTCTGACTTCCAGCTGCGAGCCAACAAAGCGATCCGCGCACCATCTATCAAGCAGCACTTCATTTACCACAGAATTGTTCCGGCATTAACTTACTTCTTTGTCTATTTTCAACCCCTTTATTCTCCCTCACCCTACCTCCGAAAACAATCCCCCACACACACACTCCCCCACCTAGTAAATGTTTTCCAAAGCGTAGAACAAAATGTTGTAATTGAATAACAGCACTGCTACCTGGTGGCTAGCAAAGTAATTAACGTAAGTTATAACTGAGGTGTGAAGTTAAGTTTAGGGGTAGTTATTTCTACGGGGTGTAGTAAGGGAGGAACGCAGAAGTAAAGAAAGTGATGAAGCTCCCTGGGGGTTAAAGGGGAGTACACGTTGTTTTTATATCTTCTCAGCGTGAAGTAGAACATGATACATTAATAAATCTTCATAAAAATAAAAGGGAATGGCTTCTGAAAAGAACAAAATCAAAAAATGGGAAGAAAGGCTATGAATTTTTCTAATAGCATTTTAAATATACGCCCTTTATGATATCTACATTACTGTCCAAAAAGAAAATTGAGATATGAATTATCTTATATTCATTATTAGTAAGTAGGAAAATGAATTTGATCAATTGAATATTCCCTATAACAGGGTTTCCTAACATGTTTTGACGACAACTTTTTGAATAGCATAATTCTGCTACTGGCCCGTTAGCCAATCTGTGCTCATTAAATAAGTTGGTTTAACTCTATTTTCTCTACGCTTTAGATTTATTTAGACTACGTTTCTCGTGGTGATGGTGCAGTTGAAAAAATATCGATCATTTTCACCCATACTAAAAAAAATACAGGTGCTTAACAAGATTACAAGTCATATTCTGAAACTTGAAAAATGGCACCTGGACACGGAAATCTAACCCGGGACTTTTGGCTTAGTAGGCCAATGCTGTAACCACTGAAATATCCAGGAATCGTCCTATGTTTAAGGTTATTCTTCACTCATATTTTAAGGCAGAGCTTATGATGGATGTGCGGAAATCGTCGGCTACAAACGTGCGATTTTATCAAGATCACGAGCAATCAGATAACGCAGCCACCTTTGACTCGCTAGTTGGCGTATTGCTGTCACTTGTACAGTTATATAAATGTAAGGGGTTGAATATTTAAGAATAAAATAGCCAAAGTTATTATTTATACTTTTTAGTGAGGATTATTCCATCTAGATATCATAATCTGAAAATATGAGTGAAGAATTACCCTGGACACGGGACAATTCCTGGGTAGCCCAGTGGTCAGAGCATTGACGTACTAAGTCAAAGGTCCTGGGTTCGGTTCCTGTGCCAAGGTGTCAATTTTTAGAATACGACATCTAGATGGAGTAATCCTCACTAAAAAGTATAAATAATAGCTTTGACTATTTGATTCTTAAATTACAAGTATTTAAAAAATTAACTAAGCTATTCTCAGATTAATCTTATAAACATTTTGATCAATTTTTGGCTGATGTGAAAAAACTATATACAAATTTGATACCAAAAGAGTCACCCTATTTTACAATAACATACTTATCTCGGTTAATTATTTCTTCATTGTTTCTATTAAAAACCAAACAAGGATTGTGTATATCCTGGTTGGTGGTTGGCTGTTGTAGTTGATTATTTCCGTTTGGTGTGGTTTGACTCGGTATCTTACAATATTTTAGCATGTATTTCAAATAAGGAGTTTTCTCCCACTTTAAAAACCGTAGCCAACCGACCCTTGCTCTACTCCAGTCTCTACGCCCATGAATATTATGGACCACAAATTGTGAATGGGTGGTCTAAAGCGTCTGATTCACATTATACTGCGTTTTAAATTTCTCTAGGATTGAGGTCAGTGCAACTGGAATGGAGATTGGAGGCTCGTCACATGCTCGACCAATCCGTGAAGGGTAGGTGTCATAGCAACTAATGCACGCTGCCAGATTTCTGGACAGTCACTGAGTATTCTTGCACAGTAGTAACGCGAAAACTTCCGCTATGTGGCAACTACGGTTCCCAGCCTACCCACCACGCAAACTCCCACTATGTGGCAACTATGCTTCCCAGCCTACCCACCACGCAAACTCCCACTATGATGGCAATTATGCCCCCCAGATTACCCACCACGCGGACCGTAAAGCAGCTTAAATCGCAGTATGTTCTTGGCTAATTTTGACTAGTAGGTAAGGGTCCAAACCATAATGGGCTCACTCTAGGTTCCCTACATGTAATCTTTAATATATGTCATGTTAATTTCCCAAACTATCTATAAATATTTTTTATTTTTAACTACTGCATGTTCGAGCTATAAATAAATCTGTTAGTTACTCTAATGTTTTATAGATTAGGAAGGTTGAATTTAGATGAAGTGTACCTCTGTTTGCGGGAAGGAGCTAGCAGAAAACTATTGAGGAATATCACCATCAGTAAACCCAACCTGGATCAATTTGAGCCTCAACTTTCCCGTCATAGTCAGTTTAGTCTATTTTATAGAATGATGACTTAAAAGACCATTGGACAACTGAAGCCAGTAAACATTAATTCAAATCCATTTCATCTAAGCTATATTTTCCAACCATATAGATATTATTAAATTGGTATAGTCACTGTATTCTACGTACCAACAAAAGAAAAGTAGGTTTTCTGCTTTTTCGATTCAAAAAATATAATTTTAACTACAATTTCAACACTTGGCAGTGTGTAAATGGCAGTTAAATAATTAAATTGTCCCGCTTGATAAATAAAAACATCTCGGGTAAAATTTATTAACATTCCCTTAAATATTTGATCTAAAACTACTACGTTTTTAAGATAAATGGTAAGGTGCACCGCAGAGACTTTCTTTCTCTTTGATCCTAAATTAGAGAGATTTACTAAAAAACTAGTAAGATTTGTGAAGCAAAATAATATACACTGTTGCAGAAACATTCCATCGAAGTGCATAATTAATGTAAAAATGTACACTGTTACAGAAACATCAAAGAGCATAGCCATCTATTTCATATTTTTAATTACTCCATGGTAAATATGTACCCAGTGGATACATGGTCCAATACATCACTCTCGCAATGAACTGGATATTGGTTGACAGGGATTTGAATCCCCGTTGGGAACAGCCCTACTGAGGGTGTTCTTCTATAAATTATTGTACAATCTTCCTCCATGTTAATGTGAGTACACTTTTCTTAATGTGTGGCAATACACTGTGCACAAATAAAAACTATTAGTCTACTTTCAACTACTTAAGCTATGATGTAGGTCATGTTATAATGGCTAAGATTAGCATGGATACGAATTGAAAAATATACAGGAATAGGTCACATATGGAATACCTATATTGTACCAGGCTAGATTCTAGGCTCAACCTCCCAATAGTCCTGTAATCTAATATATTTTGAATTAAAGGCCTTAAAATGTGTGACCACAAGTACTGTATAAACGCTAACTTCTTATGTATCCAATTTCTCTCTCGTTTGAAACGAATGCGGAAACCCTCTTGGAAGTATCCTTAAAAAATATGTCAAGACTTGCCTCGAAAACTGAAGACTTGAAGTATATTAGTGCTTATGTGCCATTTTTAAATCATTTTATATTTTACAGAAATAACAATTATGTGCCAGTAACAACAACGTGTAATAAGATCAAAGAGTCAAATCCTTTCTACTAGGTTCATTCGCTTAAAAACAGATGGCAGTGGATGTAAGTTTCCGGGCAAACTAACTTATAGTGTAATAAACGTGCTGCGTGGAATCACGTGGGTTTACACCAGCTGTTTGGATTTTACCGGTGGTGCATGCATGTGCTTCGTTTATCGTGTAATTATTTGTTTTAGTGAGATAGCTAGGGCAGACAATAGTGAATTGAATCGTCCAAAACGCCGTAAGAAAGGTGAGGTAAGATTAGTAGAAGAAAGGGAAAAGAGTTAAAAAGCAGGAAAGCCTTGTATGAATGAAAATAAAGTGCTAGTGCCAGCCAATGAACCTCAAAATAGACTACAACCTGTAAATGCTGGTACAAGTGCAAATCTATGAATCATGCTCAAAAAATGCTTATTTTTGAAGATGTGTACAAAGGGGATCACTGTAAATAGCAAAACTATTTTTTGTGCTAGTTACTGTAAAACCCGTTGGTAGACGAAGAGATGAGAAATACTATGACCCAACTAAAATAGGCACCAATCTACTTCAATCTACACAGTTTTGAATGGAGAAGGGGAAATAGTGGAAGTATGTAGGATTATATCTTCCAAAATTTTCTCATTAGCTTAGAAGAGGGTTCAAGGGTTGGTAGAACTTAAACAGACTGTAAACTCCATATACACTGAAAAACCGAGCAACAAAAAAAAAAGAGAGGGAGTTTATTGAAAAAACGCACTGATAATTTGTGACCACGTAAACTCAATTCCTCTGGAAGGCAAAAAACCTAGAAACCTTAGTTTACTTCAGACTTAGATATCACTAAGTTGTAAATGGCCTTCAAAATAAGGTATTCAGAAACAAATATTACGTACTATTTTTAACTTAACTTTTAATATAAAGCTACCCAGATGAGATACTTGCATGACGTGTGACCTGTTTGCAGCAAAAATTACACCATCTGAAGGTCAGGAACGGAAACGTTTAAAAGCCCAGCCAATATTGCACCATTTAAAAGCTGAAAAAGCTAGAAATTCAAATAAAAAAAAATGATACTGAGGCACACCATTAACAAAACAATGTTTGGTCTAGACCTTCAACAGATCCTTTCTTTGCCAACTATGAACCACTCCAACAGATTTTATTTACGCCAGATGTCAAACAACAATTTTTGCACCCATTTCCGTGATGGTGTTAGTATAATGACTTTGTGACATGAAGGCTTGTCATGTTGCGGAGGAAACGAGGTGGCATCTTGTGTTTTTAAGCTTTGAAGAATATTGAGCCTACCACAAATTTGACAGCTTGAAACGATAACTAGTCTGGTCAAAATAAAAATAAAATATTTATATTTTTAAGGGTATCTTTCACTTCAATTTGCTTTTACGAAAAAATCAATCACATTTTTTTTAAAGCTGGTCATTCATTTTTAAACTGTGAACGTGGCTTCGCATTGATCAAAAAACGAATAAAATTGTCAAAAGTTTACGTCACTAAGGACATAAGAAAAAAAAATCGAAATTGTAAGAGAACACGACACTTTTATAGTTAACATTAGGGGAAAGTCCGAAGTTTTTAATTTTAATGAGGCTACTATCAACCTTTTGGATACCTGAAAACTGAATATTTAGAAACTAGCATGGAGCAAATTTTCCGCTGCAAAGTTTGGTGTTGTTAAAGTAAAGGACACTTTTAATAAGTTGAACTGTGGACTGTAACTAAGGTTTTTCGAACAAATGTCACCAACAAGACAATAATAAAAACTGCCCTTTTAAGATTAACCAGCATCCGCCATGTATCCGAAGTTATAAAGGAAGATTTAAAGACAATTATTCAGTTTCCAAGAGATTCCGAACACCAAAGTTTTTACACAAGACCTACAGCTTGAAAAAGAAATCGTAATAAACATTTTCCAATTTCTTAGGAAATGGAAAAAAAAACATTAAATGTAGTCTTATACAGAAATGTGTTTTTCCAACTAAAAATTTTACTAATATCTTGGTTTCTTTTCAATATTTTTATTGTTTTATATTGAAAGATTTGTTTGAAAAGTGTATAGTTGAGCATCACCAAAAATGTGGTAATTTTTTTAATCAATTTAAATTTTAGAACCGGTTACTGAAAACTTTACTTAAAATTGGATTTTTAGGGGTTATATGCCAATTGACAAACATATATTTTGAGCTATGTGCCACGCATCACCACAGGTGCTTACACCATTTTTTATGTTCAGTACTTTGGCACTTTGAACTATGTAAAATTATTTTTACATAAAATCTATATAGCTTTTTGTTTTATGTCACAGCATAAAATTACCCTTGTTTTATTTTACAATAAATTTTAAGAATTCAGAGGGTAAACATTTAATATAGTTTGAATAAAAATATATTTTCTTCAAAATTCTGAAAATGGCACTTAGACCCTAATATACTTCAAGTCTTCACTGAGTGTAATCTAACTTCGACGTCAGTCCCTGTCTCCTGACGCGATGAACAAGTTGCGTGTGGTTCAGATCTCGCCAACTTACTAATCAAACCATGTAGTGTTTTAATATTCTGTTTGATATGAGTAGGTGGGCACGTGACCTGAAAGTGTAAACCCATGTGTGGGTGGTCTGGAAGAGGTGCACAACTCGTAATAAGAAAGACAGAAACTTGCAGATGAGGTTTTCATTGTTGTTTATTCAGATGACACTCCAGGGAGAAGCTGTGGCTGAGATGTATAATGTTACATCCACATTGAACTTGTATGCCTTGGATGAGAAGGTCTAGAGTTCGAGCTTCAGCCGGATGCGCTGAGGGTGGTACTTCCCTTTGAGATTTCTATTGTCACTTTCCTTGCTAGATAGTAGAGGGAGATCAAGATTCACATTTTCTGCTGGGTCTACTATGTGTGATCTCTCCATCTACACCCCACACCCAAGCTATAGCCTTGGTTTTACAGTTTTGATATTATTTCATATTTCGAAGAATTAGGAAGATATGAACAAAATTGATAATATCCACTAGTGTAAAGTGAGTGCCCTATAAGTCCTTTACATGGTAAAATGAGAATCGTAATTTTAATTTGTAGTTTTAACTATGACTGGATACAAATGTTAATAAAAATCGTTAAAGCTGAATTTAGTAAACTTAATCTTTCTACTTTCTACCATAAATAAACTAGGCCTAGCCATAATTGAGAAAAACATTTTTTTCTGTTTCAAGGCAGTCCTGAAACTTCAACATTTATCAAAAACCTAAACTCGATTATTTTGGCAACCCTAACAATAAATCCTCTCCCCTAGGGGTCGTGACGGAGATGAGCTGCAGAACTAATAATTCACAGTATAACCGCATTAACGTAACCAGTCATTTGGGTTGACATCCATCCGGAAGACGAAAAATTAGATGGAAGATTGCATTAATACTACCGATAACTTGAATGTAAAATATAAATTTATGAAAAAGTTAAGATCATAATATGGTAAATATGTTTTGAATAAAATATTAATTTAAAGTACAGAAAAATGAATATGTATTAATGGTAGTTAGATACGTTTACTTCAAAACGAAATTAAATTATTCAAGGGGCCACTCTACCCAAATTTTGAGAAATTTGAAAGAAAATATTTTACCTTCTGATATTTATGAATAAATATTTGAAGAACAATTATATGTAAAATGTATGCCGACAATGTTACGGAAACTCGGTTAGTTTAAATATAAAATATATGATTAACAACCGCTTTTTCGGCAATATATAGAGAAATTTTCAAAGCTATCTAAGAACTTAACAGAAAGGATAGCAGTTTTTTTAATTGGTATTAGTAGAAAGTATGGCGTATAACCCCAATTTGAACTTTGACCCTTGACATTTGACCCCGAGTTGTGTTACGTACTTATTGCGTGTTATATCGCAACACTCCCTCCTGGGTTTTCTCTGGTGACTCATACTTGGTGCCAGTATATTTCCGTCTGACCTGAACTTCTACTCTGGTTATTTCCATGATGACATAGGGTTAACAATCTGTTGTCCTCCTTCAATGTCGCTAAGGTTTATATCTGGTCTTCTATGTGGAAATGGGTTTTCCCTGATACGTGGCAACAGTTTGCCGGCTCGACAAGACAGGAATAGATCGTGATCTTGAATGATGTTGAAACCCTCCCCTTTCATGTGGCAATGGGTTTTTCCTGATCACTGGCACCAGTTTGGCAGCTCGACAAGACAGGAATAGTTCACAACCTTTAATAATGTCGCAACACTCCCCATCTATGTGGCAATAGGATTTCCCTGATGACTGGCACCAGTTTGATGGATCGACCAGACAGGAATAGTTCACAACCTTGAATGCTGTCTCAACCCTCCCCTTCTATGTGGCAATGGGTTTTCCCTGATGTCTGGCTACAGTTTGGTGGCTTGACAAGACAGAAATAAAACACGACCCTGAATGGTGTCGCAACCCTCCCCATTTATGTGGCAATGGGTTTTACCTGATGACTGGCGCCAGTTTGGTGGCTTGACAAGACTAGTAGAGACAGGAATATATCTTGACCTTGAATTCGTGAGCTAGTACATGGGGTCATTGAACTTGACAACACTCCTCCTGGAAATGGGAATTCCCAATGACGTCATGTCACTGTCGCAACCCTGATGACTCGTACCTGGCGCCAGTTTGGCGGCTCGAAAAGACGAGTCGAGACAAGAATAGATCGTGAACTTGAAACCGTGAGATAGTACATGAGGTCATTGGCCCTAACCACCCTCCCCCGGCAATGGGTTTTCCCGATGACGTAATCGCACTGTCGCAACCCTGATGACTCATACCTGGCACCAGTTTGGTAGGTCGAATATACAAGTAGAGACAGAAAATGGTCACGACCTTGAATGATGTCGCAACCCTCCCCTTTTATGTGGCAATGGGTTTTCCCTAATGACTGCTGCCAGTTTGGTGGATCGATAAGACAAGCGAGAGAAGAATAGATTGGGACCGTAAGGTCATTGACTTTGTTCATGTTTGGTGCCAGTTTGCCGGTTCAACAAGTAGAGACTCATATCTGGTTAACCTACGTGTAAGGGACAGACAGGTTTTGCATGAATAAAACACGATATTACAAAATATATAATGATTAAACATTAAATGTTTTACAGACATATATTAAAGGTTTCACAGTCATCATACATAATATTTATTATACACTTTTACAGGAATGGCGCATATATTCGTTCTTACGTTTTTCTACATTGTCCTAAATTGCGTAAGTAAAATTGTTTTAGTTCACAATCCAGCATTTAATAGTCCAAACCGATAACATGACGTGTATAGTAGGTAAAACTGATAAAATCCAGGTTTCTGATGTGCGTTCCAACCATAGGCTGTTTGTGATCAATGACATCCGCTGATTCTGTTAGCGTGTTGCATACATCCACGACGAGTGTGTGGATCAAATCGTTGCAATAGCGTTCGATGAGTGTCGATCCCATATCCCGGTGGTCAATGGTGACGTCAGTGATGTCCTTCACATCAGAAAGACGCACACAGCTAGGTGCTAGATAGGCGACCCGTTTGAGCCCGTTTCTCCCTGATGGTGACCATACGCCACATGCCTCTCAGAGAGATTTCATGGTTAGCCCGTCTAACCTTCTGAGGAGGTAGCATGTTGCTGGAAAACATTGATATGACCGACTTGTGGTCGCCCAGTTCTTGCCACACTGTATTGTTAAACACCGCACAGTTCAATCCTCATTTTTCTAGCTAAACATAGGGTAAAGATGATCTTGACGCTCATGCCAACGATGACTCATTTGGTGTCGATTTGGTTCAGTGGGAACAAAGTGTTGAAAATACTGGTGAAGGCGAGCGACTTGAGCGACTTGAGCGACTTGACCGACTTCCATCAAGGGTGCAAACGTCTTGACCTTCCATGATATTTGAAAGCTTAGACGACTGTCATGGTTATGGCCGTCACTATGTTGGGACGCCCTTTTTATGGGCGTAAGCTGATTGGACGTAGTCTATTGAGGGGTGGCAGGACCATACAGTCTTGAAAAATGTGTTGTAATATCTCACAACCTTAGTGTCGTTGCCTGTAAGATTGGTGGGCGAGAAAAGGTTTAGGTAAGTTTTCATCGTAATGTTCTGGGAGCGATAGAGAATGTATATGAGACAGTAATACGCGCAAACGTCTGAGGCAATACTTTGAAGATGAAGAGTGTTATGAGACGTGTGGGAAGTGTTTATGCATATAAATGCCAGGTGTGATTTTATAAGGGGTGGAAAACCATAACTGTCAAAATATTCTCCCACGCCGTTCTTGTCGATAAAGATGACGACCAAATGCGTCCCAGGCTTTGTGTGTGGATCTGTGTTGAAGACGAGAATAGCAGGTTGAGCTATTCTTGTGGGTAGTTGATCATCAGCGAGAACACCCGACTGTAGAGAATGGAACCACGGGTTTGTTTTCAGCGCACATCTTATGGTGAGAGTGTTCATTTTCAATCATCCAATCTCGAAGACACCAAACGATGGAATCCAAACTGAAATTCCATACAGAACTATGTGCCATGGAAATGGTGCGGCCCAATTTAAGTGTTTTCAAAGACGAGCAGCCTCTGTAATATAGATCTACGATGGGTGTAGGCATGTATTTGACTAGAAACTTTTCATTTCTGCCCCCTTGAAGTAGACGGTTTCTGCACGCGGTGTGGCATGGGAGATGAGGAATTCGAGCCGGCTGTAATCCACATCACCGCTATCCCAGGGAATAGCGTGCAGTTTGTTGATGATATAGTCGGCTTTATTTTAGCGGTGGCTGAAAGTTCCTCGATAGCGTATGGGGGTTTTAACACCCAATGATGAATTAATGTACCGCATATAGAGAAAACACTCAGTTCATTGACGATAAACACTTTGTTGTCGCCGATGAAGCTCTGTAAGTCCACACTGACGTCCATAATTTAAAAGACGAGTGTAAGGGGCGGGAAGTCGCTTATATTAACTCCAAAAATTTGTCACGACGTTTCTGTCCTTGTCGATAGTGATAATGTTGGCAAACTCTCCGTGCACGATACAGTTGACGAATTCGGTTAGAGCTCTGGTGAAGCTCACGTCGATTCTCAGAGAGCCATGACTCGTCAAATTCCAATGCGATGTCATGTGGGCAGACCGATTCTGTGTTATATCGAAAGCCATGAGGTGATATCCCTTAGGGAAGGTTTCCTGTGTGATTTTGCTACCTTCGTTCATGAAATTAATACCAGTTTCGGAAAACAATGGGTGATAGGACATGATATAGTTGCCGTTTGAAAAATCGGGCTGTGATGGTATCGACCGCACTTGTTTCCCATTCACGTATATTGAGAAATGATTTATGCCATAGGTTTGGAGGATGAACGAGATCTTGGTGGCGTCTCCATTGAACGCCGCGTTTGATACAAATTCCACGATAAATAGTTTGGGTAACTGTCCAATGAATACGATGTCCAGTGATTTATCTTGCACGCCCGTAGGAATAGTGAGTGTTTTTACATAAAGTCGGGTGATGGAATACGGGATAATATTTAATGCCTTGGCATGTGCCAACAGTATATAAGGAGCTACTATGACACGCCATACTAGAAGTCAGGCTTCAGTGATGTGAATCAGTTGGTGATGTCGAAGAGCAGGTCGATACCCGTATGAAGGGCCTGTTTTCCAATGGCCTTTGCGCCGCTTCTCATCAATACTCTTAAAAAGGCTGCTGAAAAAACTACCTATCCCGTGGCCGCGTTGATAGGGAACACTGTGGTAGATTGAAGATATTCCTGTTCCAGACTGATTTACGTATAATCTTTATTATGGGCAGTTCATGTTGAGCAGCGTCGAAAATGAAGTATCACGTACACTTTTACAAACTCGAATGGTACAGGTTCACCCGTTTCTGTTCTTATATTGATTTCCAATCTTTCCATTTCCCTTCTAAGTATGAGCACGCAGTGCAACGGATCATAGCTAACTGTATTATGCATACCGTAGAGATAATTTGTGTTGTTGATACCGACAATATGTAAAAGAGGTGCCAGGCTGTCACTCACGGGATGAGTATCAACAATATCCGTGTAGACGTCCATTTTCAATGGCAAGCCTAGTATATTTTTGGCGGCGTATGGAGAGTTTTGGACTTTGATCAGATTAGTCTTAGGATTGAAACCTAGCTGTAGATTTAGTTGACTTGATATAGTAAGCAGCTGTATATTTGGTGAAGAATAAACAAAGTCCAATTTTTGGAGGTTTGTGTACTTGAATACAAATCCAGAATCCCCTTTAAACGCCTCTACTTCGTTTAGGGTTTTGACCAAATCATGGATAGTGCTGTAGTTTCCATGAGGGCTGTTATCCTTGAATATTTGTTCCACGCCATTAGCGTCCACCCAGTTTTACCATACAATATTTTGGCCCTCAGGTACGGTGGTGAAATAACATGGATATTGGAATTCGGTGAGAGCGACTTCCCACTGGCATTCAGTTGTTAGACGGTAGGGTAGTTGCGTGATGAAATTTTTGATGGTATTTTTCGGGAAATATCCCATAGAGCTGTCTATTGGCAAAGTGATGTAAAACTGATCCTTCATTGTTGGGCGCTGACGTAACTGGCAGGAATCCAAGAATTAAACTTGGCGGGGTAATCTTTCCACTTTGCGTGCATTTTCTTTCTGCCACCTTTACCCTTGGGTTCGTAAAACGTTCCTTCGACAGCCTCGAAATCAAGGTTGGTCAGCTTGTAGACGACTGGTTGTCGCAAGACGACACTGCTGACTTTGAAAACGTATTTGATCCAATTGCTTTCGTAGCCCTTTTCAAACAGCATTTTAGATTTTTTAATATTAACGTGTCACCTACTTTCATTTTCGGCTTACTATTCGAGTTTGAACACCGTTTGCCATACAGATTATCTCTGACTTGAAGTACATTGCTTCCTCAAACGTCGGCAGTTGCCATCTTGATAATGGATTGTTTTACGTCGTTGTAACCATCGACGAGATCTTGAAGCACGTCTACATACCGATACGTGTTATTTTTTGTAAATTAGCACCACATGCACCGTTTCAGAGTTCTATTGAATCGTTTCACGATGCATGCATTCACATCCGGATTATGAATGGTGTAGTAGTGCACTTCTTCTTTGAGAAATTTCCAGAATAGAAGGGCCGTTAGATCTGTCCCATTGTCCGTCTGCAAACTTAAAGTTGTATGGCAGCTTTGTTTGAAAATGTCCCTAAAGGCGTCTTTCACGACGCTCCCCATCTTGAATGGAAGCGTACTCCTCGTCCAGGCCACCTTGCTAAACACGTCAATGACAGTGAGTAAGTACACTGCACCATCGTTGTATTTTCCAAGAGTTCGCATATCATTGTTATCGGATTGCCAGATATCGTCATTGCTAGACACCACGTACTTTTGCGTTGAAACTTTTTTCACCGATTCGTGTAGGGTATAAGCATCCTGCGCATAAAGCCATTCTCGTACTGTGTAAGGATCTTTCTTGGACGCCTTTATGAGTGACGCCGCCCCTACAAACCCTGCAGTATGAGCTGGGTCGTAGTAGATGTCGGCTAAACGGGACATTAACCCCGGAACGGCAGACACCTGTTTTCATTCACCCTTTTCAGTTTCTTCTTAGGGCATTGCGATGGTGTAAGTGGTTGGGGTACGAGTGTCGGATCTCTAATGGGCACCAAACTTTACGGATTTACAATAAACTCTTTCGGAAAGTTTATTTTTTTGAAGTGCCGTGAGAAACTCTCGCAACATATGCGGTTCGCTGTGTCTTTTGCTCTAACCAGATCGTTGACTAAATACACAGTATTGGATCTACGGAGAGGTGTATTGTGAATACTCACTTCCCCATTTGAGTCCCAAGAGATACCACCTCGGGAATTAATATGATTTAGTAAAATTTGAACTACATTACATGCCTGTACTGGTACAGTATTGAGTACAGCAGGGATAGGAAGTACAGACACTTCAGGAGTGTTTGTGGTGATATTTTCAGGTGGTGGAGGGTGTTTATTAAAGCGCGGATAGTGCTGTAGCACTTGTGGATATAAAGTCCATTTAGACTTGTCAAGTTTTGAAACGAGGATTTTTTCTATTTCCTTGTCCAGCTTGGAGACCACTAGATTTGTGGCCGATGCCACTTATTGGTGGTGTTCGTAACGGTTTAATCTTTCCGGGGACACCAATATTATTTTTTCGTGTGTTCCATTATCCACTTGTTTAATAAGGAACCGAGGACACCACTGATAAAGGGGCTAAAAGTAAGGGGAGGAATGCCCCTCCTTTCTGAACGAGTAGTCGTCTCTTCTTCTTCCAGAATTCTCCTAGTTTGACCAGATTGCGCAATACCTGCTTGTGAGCTCTTACCTTTGTCTTCTGCTCATTTTTCAACGGCACCCGCCCTTTTAAAGTGTTGTAAGCACACTCGCAAACAGAGTCAATCAATTTCTTGTCGGCCGTTTTCAGCAGGGCAACACGTTGCTGCGGCCTCATGTCATGCATCACACGTAGCAAAGGGGTTTGTTTCAGCACATTGGGACTCATTGTTATAAAATGATCTGTAATCAGGAAGTGTTGATGTTTTTATAGTTTTTGCGTGGTAGCTACGTGCAGCAACCGACATTTGTGCGGGTTCCATATCTGAACCATTCGGGTGTACGTTATTTGAAATCTTACAATATTTACCTGCAGAGAGTACTTGTAGCATCAGCGTAAGCCTCTTGTAAAACATGAGGGTTTTCAAGACAGGCTTGACTTGCAAAGTGTTGAGTCTGAGCTTTATCCCTAGGATTTTTAAAAAGCACGATATAATGTGCGTTTAAGGAAATGTCTCTTTGGCCCTTGCCCAGATGGAATTAATTTTGTGTAAGTTACATGACGCTAATATTTTGATGATGGCATCCTTTGGTGAAAATATCGACGACCAATTCGTTGGCTTCACGCATCAGGTCATCCAGGATAATCAGATGTGAAGTGTCATTAAAGATGTCATCCATTTCCGGCAAACCCTTACAGAATATGACGCAGGGACTTGACCCGTGTTGTTCGAATCCCGGTTGCCATAAAGCATAATACCATGTGATTTTAACAAATTTATCGGTACACATTTTTTCCAAGTAACTGATAAATTCTGCTACAAAATGTGACTTTCCACAGTCAGAAGGGCCACTGATGATGGACAAAAATGGAAATTTCAACTGGTTCGTAATGTTTGAGATTGAGCTTATAAGCTAAATGAACTTGTATTTATAGGATAATAGGGAGAGGGTGCAGACGTCAAAACACAAATATAACAGTTTTTATAATATGTATTCACATAAAAATAACTCAAACCATGAAAAGTATACATTGAATATCTATTTAAACAAATCAAAGTTTGAGAATATATCTCACGCCATTAAAATTATACTTGGAATATATATTTACTCAAATTAAAGTTTTAAAAATACGGCTCACGCCATGAAACGTATACTTGGAATATTTATTCACACAACTAAAGTTTTTACAAATATAGCTCACGCCATGAAAAGTGTATTTGGAATATTTATTTACACAGATAAAAGTTTAAAAATATAGCTCGCAACATAAAAAGTATACTTGGAATATCTATTTACACAAATCAAAGTTTATATTAATATGGCTCACGCCATGAAAAGTATGCTTGGAATATTTATTTACACCCAAATAAAGTGTATACAAATATATTTCACACCATGAAAATCATATTGAAATATTTATTTACACAAAAATAAAAGTTTTATAAATATGGCTCACGCCATGAAAAGTATTATTGGAATATTTATCTACTAAAATGATAGCTATAGAATATATTTTACACCTTGAAGTAAATTATACATGTTTGGGTGTAGAGGAAAATATAATCAATTTATTGAGCTCATAGTGGGAATAGTGTCCTCGGTATTAATTTACAAAATCCAGTTTAAGTCTATTTGAATATATTTACACAACCAGATAGCTTCAAATTAAATTATGTACAAGGAAAAAATAAAATTGACTCTAATTAAAATATAGACAAACAATTAATTCTATTTGAATAGAAATAATCAATTAGATGAAGGATTGTACTGGCGGATAAGAAAAAATAAAAAATACCCCGGGTGCATAAAATAAATCAATAAAAATATATGCGTGTTTTCATGCAGAAGAATATTTTTTTTAAAAATCTCAAATCTTTGAAAAATTGTATGTCAGTGGAACTGTCTAGAGTGAAAGAAAAAAAAGGTGATTATTCAGCCCGTTTAGATTATACCATTTTAATCGTGGTGAGCGCGTTTACAAGAACTCTGATACCCAAACGGCAAGGTATTATAATCATCCGTTATACGTAGTTTGGTGTACACGGGCCGGTAGACTTTAGTCTGCGAAACCGTATATATAGTCGCAAGACCTTTTCTTAAAATGTTGTGCGGTAGGTTTATGTATCGTTCCGTGGCATGTTCGATGACCATCTCTTTCAAAACTTCAAAATTAACGTCGATCCGGTTGCCATAGCTTATGGTGATCCCGCAAACCTTGAAAACCATTTTTGTTTTGGCAGGATCGCCACCAACACAAACTCGGTACGTGTAATTCTTGGGATCGCCAGAAACTATATTCTTCCAACCAAATTCAATTTTAAAAATTCATTCTTTGCACTTTTTATATCAAACAAATTATCATATAAGTTAGAAAAATAATTCCTGAAAACGTAATGATCATTTTATTTATAGTTTGTCCCCGGAGTGGACAGTATGTATATAAAATATTAAACTGGACCCCTCAATTGCTCTAACTACCATATTTAAAAGACACTTGTTTATTCTACACAATGTTTGGGACATCTAGTTTATTTTAAGGTTGGTTCTATTTTAAAAGGGTTTTCTCCTATTAGTATTATATTATAGAGGTTTACTAAGCAATCTGCTCATTATATGCTCTTTCAACTTATATTATAAATGATATTATTATACATTATTTTATTATTATTTTAACGTAAAATTATAATATCACCTATGGATGCATCATTCGCATCCAGAGCAGAAAAAATGTCCTTTATAGGCTCGTGTGGCACTAGGGGCGGTATTGGTGGAGGTGATACCACCGCAGACACCTGATGTTGAAGAGATATCATATAGTGGTCCCATGCATCTTAAACAAAACGTAACTTTGTATTAGAATTTTTAACGTATGTGATAGCCATGAATAATCACACAGAAACTACCTACTAATCTGCATAGTAGTTTTCACAATAATAGCTATAGTCCTGCCGGGACTCAAACCCGGGACATTTAGATTAAGAGATAGGCATTCTACCTACTGAGCCAATGTGCCGTACAATAATATTGCAACAAGGAAATAACCTTAAATCAATATAATATTTACCGTTTAGCATTTATAAAAAAACAACCATAATCCGCAATTTTATTCATGAAAACCCACCAATTTATCACATTATTCATATTTCAAAACAATTTTGCATGGTTCTTTTTTTTTTTTAACCGAATTATTCTTTCTTACAAATCTGGTATTTCATTATTCAGCAATTACCAATCGTTTGCGGTCAATTCCTCCATGTAGACTCGGAGGGCCATCAGATCCGTGGATGTCTGAGGATCTCCCCACAGCTCATTCTATAAAAATATAAAGCAACAGCTTAATTTGATATTCAGTATAGCTTGAATTAAATAATATTAAACAGATTATCTACGTGATATAATAGTAAGATAAAATAATCCTCAGAGTGGTATGTGAATCCGAGACATTTATTAGCGTTAGCTCGTCTGGGCAATGTGTACTTTATGATAACACACGCCTCACTTTGAAGCGTTGGCCTGTTTTCGGTGTCTGTATTTAAAAGCTCGACAGTAATAGGCGTACTCGGCCAACGACCGGGCTTTACATATATTCCCCTATGTGCAGGATGGTGGTCATTGAAGATTTATTCGCTTTGTTTAGAAATGGACAGCCTTTTTTAGCGGTGAGAAAGGGTGTTTAGATACTTTAGAAAAGTACAAGAGTGCTGTTTAAATCCAAAGAATATTTGTAAATGGCTTGTTTTTTGGTACATTTAGGCTAGACTATGCAACGTCTTTCATAAGTGCAGGGGTCATAGAAACTGATGGCATCGTAGTATTTTAAAAC
This sequence comes from Timema poppense, assembly GCA_902141375.1. Classification (NCBI taxonomy): domain Eukaryota; kingdom Metazoa; phylum Arthropoda; class Insecta; order Phasmatodea; family Timematidae; genus Timema; species Timema poppense. The sequence continues at coordinate 169,167 of CABFOV010000349.1, forward strand.
ACTACCCTCAATAAATACATCATTATGTTAATTATAATAAAGACTTGTTCAAAACATCTTATAAATAAAATTTAGTTTTTAATAAATTCCCCTCAAATAATTTTATAGTTTTTAATAAATGTATTCAATAAACTACTCTTAGATTTTAAAAATACATTATTTAATTTATTATATAGACTCTTATTTATCCTATTTTAAAATAATATTCAGCCATTAGAAAATTACCAACAAAATTAATTACCATTTAACTATAGCTACAAATCATGTTTTTTCAATAAAATACCCTTGACTATAATAAACATTTGATCAAGCATAACTTTATTTACATATCGTCCAAAAGTAACTGCTTGGACACCTTCAAATTATCTATAGTTTTAATTCTCATAAACCTATTATAAATTAATAAACCGAGACAACTCTACTATGGTATATTGTAATTTTAAATAAATTAAATGTCTACACTTTGATTTAACAGCAAATAAATAATGAGTGTGCCTGTTAGAAAAGTACATTTACTCACCCAGATCCGTTAGCGAAGCGTAATCACTCATCTTGGGTTGCTTGTTTAACACTCTAAGTCAAATTATACAAGGATTTCAAAACAGGTGTTGATATGTATAGCTGTTACCAGCTAAGGTTGTGATAGAGCGATGATGTCACCAGGGAAAACCCATTGTCACATAGAAGGGGGAGGGTTGCGACATCATTCAAGGTCGTGATCTATTCCTGTCTCTATTTTTCTTGTCGATCCACTAAACTGGTGCCAGTTATGAGTCATCAGGGTTGCGACAGTGTGAAGACGTCATCGGGAAAACCCATTGCCAGGAGAGGGTTGTCAGGGTCAATGACCTCATGTATTACATGTACTTTATCTACTCGTCTTGTCAAGCCGCAAAACTGGCGCCAGTCCCCAGGGAAATCCCATTGCCCCATATATGAGGAGGGTTGCGACATCATTCAAAGTCGTGAACTATTCCTGTCTTGTCGAGCTGTCAAACTGGTGCCAGTCATCAGGGTTGCGACATCATTCAAGGTCGTGAACTATTCCTGTCTTGTCGAACCACCAAACTGGTGCCAAGTATCAGGGAAAACCCATTGCCACATAGAAAACCAGATATAAACCTTTGCGACATTTAAGGAGGACAATAGATCGTTAACCCCATGTCTTCATGGAAATAACCAGAGGGGAAATTCAGGTCAGACGGATATATACTGGCACTACGTATGAGACACCAGGGAAAACCCAGGGGGAGTTTTGCGACATAGCACGCAATTATTATGTCACACAACTCGGGCTCAAAGTCAAATTGGGGCCATACACCATACTAGCTACAGCTAATACACTATTATATTTTATGACCATCTCTCTTGTATAGTGCTCAGAGTTCCTGGCTACAGATCCAAAGGTCCTAGGGTATATTCCTGCCGCTTCCAGATTTTCTGTGATGTATCGATCTTGGACCTATCGAACCATCACCATTAGAGGTAAAGAAAGAAGGCCAGTTACCTTACATGCTGAAGAAGTTTTCTACAGAACCTCTTACACTACATGTCCAGATGTCTTACGTTCGACTATATATACCTACGTGTATATATATATACACAGGATTTTTGGAAACTCATAGCCCAAACTGCACATATAGCTTGTTTGAACCAAATTTAATAGAAACTCTCTTTACACTTACATCTGGAAAGGTATGCTAATACAATGAAATGGTGTTCAACGTTTTAGTGTACAGCGCCTGGAGAGCAAACTGTTCAAGCATGTGTGTATAACAAGTTGAATAGGGTTTAGGTGCACGGCACTGCACATGTGATAATGCCATGATGTAGGGGTTAATGATAACCCTCATAACGTATTCACATTTCTAGATGGACTATTGTGTTTACTATTAATTGCACTATATTCTTCTACCGAGCTCCAAGATGTCGAGGATTGCATTGCCACGCGCCTAACTCATATGCGACCTGTTGTACACGCATGCTTGCTTAGTTTTGCTCTCCCGGCACTGTACGCTGAAATTTTGAACACAATTTAATGGTATTAGCATAGTTTGCCGGATGTAAATATATAGGGGCTTTGTTTTACTTTTGGTTCAAACACACTATATGTGCAGTTTGGGCTATGAGTTTCCAAGCATCCTGTATGTATATATACATACAATACATAATATACATACATTACATTATATACATACATAGCATATATATTACATATATACACATACATACAAACATACATACATGCATATATACATACATACATACATACATACATATATACATTCTTACATATATACATACAAAGGAAGAAATACTTTCTCCTGAGAGATTACATAACATACATTTATCGCATACTTATTTTCATACACGTCACGCTCTTATAAAAACTTATAGTTTATATTAAGATAGAAACACGACCAAACTCGGGGATACACATGTTTTATTTTATGAAAATTAGGTAATTGTAACTCTCAAATTATTGTGGCTCCTTACATTCAGTTTCTTATGGAATTAGTCTTCAGAAAAGTGCTTATTAATTTCACCGAGAATGATCTGAATGTTAACAATTCTAAGATAGATTAAACAAACGTACATTGAGCCGTGAACGAACCTTATAGCCATATCAAGTCACGCACAGGCTCAAAGTATACGCGTATTATAAAACCTTTGTTTCAGGATGAGCCTAAGATAAGGTATGGAAAGAGTAAAAGAGAGAAATTATACATATTTGAATGACCCGAACGAATTGGTAGATCGAGGGAGACTCTTGCATGCATCGGCTGGAGCAGGTCATTCAGAGCACGATAGAAGATTGCTTCCATCATTGAAGAACTACCCAAGGCTGAAATCAATGTCTAATCATGTATTTCAAGAGGAATATCGCACGTGAACTTCGTCGTCCTGCAAGATGTCGATATTTTTAGAAGACATGAGGGAGTACGTGGATTAAACAAGTTACTATGGGCTGATCAGATCAAGACAATACCTTACTCTCTATCGAATAAATTAAAAGAGTACCTTCTCAACTTCATCTACGCATATTCCAAACGGTCTTGGGTTGAATCCGTCAATCCCAAGACGGGGAAGAACGTCACTGTAGCTATGACGCACGTCTTTAGGAAGGTGACCACAAAGTGTTTACCTCCCCTATGTCATCTTCAGACAGTTAATTGAAAGCGATAAAAATCCGTAACACCACTTCCTTCGGGAAGGAATTAAAGTAATCGGTCCCAAATCGATTGTGAGATGTAAATAACCCTTAAAGGTATGTGAACATACCTTTCCAAGAAAAAATGGTAAACCCTTTCGCTATAGCTCAAATAAACTATCGTGTGCTGATATAATCAGTCAGTTCAGAGGGTCACGTTAAATACCTCAAATAAATAGATAAAAATATGTGCATTGAGGATCAAGTGGAGAATCGAAAGTACACTTTGAAAGTTTGATACTTTCCCAAGTTTTAATAGTTGAATAAGATAACCGTTTCTCACAAACGAGTATACTGTCTAGCTCATTGCATTTTAATGTAGATAAATGTTTTGTACTCATCTCTCAAGAAGTAAACTACACTTTAATTTGGTTTCTTACACAAATGACAAATTCTGAACCATTTTTTACCCTCAGCCAACCAGAAATTATATTTTCTCCTAGTCTTGATTTCCTAATCTCGTCCGAACGCACTTGAGCGAGCAGCGCTACAGCACTGCCACCTCGCGGTAGATAAGAGAGTGTATGACGTCACCTCGGCGCAATGTTTTCTTGTAGACCTGTCTGGTTGTTATCGTGCTATTCCACTTGGCCGACATTGGCAAAGGGAGGGGAGGATTCTTAGACAACTTTTAGTGGTGCTCACTCACACTTCACTTCCACCACCAGCCATGTTTTATGATGTTACTCGGGGGTTAAGGGGTGGGGTTTTGTAATGAAACGTTGATCGAGACAACTTGATAACAAGATGTCGCCTTGATCTAGCTATAGCGTTTATTATTTTGTAAGTTTTATAGTCAGTTAAGATAATTATGGTATAAGCCCCTAATACTTACTTATATAGATATATTATCAGTCCAGGCAAGCCGTACCCATAAATTTGGGGTTTGTGGAGAAGGATAGTAACAGTTACCATGGTTGTTTTGTGCCTGAAGTCCCCGAGCGTTAGATTTAAATAAAACATTTTAACGTTAAATAATTAATGAAGGGATATAATGTATTTTAAACAAAGCTTAGGTTTTATGTATCATGAGTATAAGGCTGCAGTAATTTACTACCTCTTTTGGTGGTTGAATGGTCTATGGCGTCACGCTTGCGCAAGGCTGTATTTTTGTAGAGTGGGAGGCTGGGATTTGAAACTCGGTCAAGTATGTTAAACGTATTTTCATCTTAAAATGTTTTCCACACTACCTCCACGTGGATTTTGGTGACTTTTTTCTCGATTGGATCTTGCTCGACTTTACAACATTAACTTAACTAACAAATATGCATCAAAACCAAACAAGTAGTAGCCACCAGTTAAATAAGCTGGCAGTCGAATCGCTAAGCCTTGAATTAGAAGTTATGAGGATTAATGGTCGTAATAATCAGTAGATAATAAATAGCTTCCATATTCTCCTGATTTATAGTTAATAAGGCAAAAGGTATGTGTATAAATAAAAGTAAAAATTATTTTCAATGTAAAAATACCACAAAAGAATTTCCATGTGAGACAGAACCATCTTTATTGGTTCAAAAACGATAGAGATGAATTATAATTTGATCGAGGATTCTTTGACACGATATTAGAGACACGACATGGTGATTTTCCAGAAGTAAAAAATTGAAACCATTTGTCAAAATTGACATCTCTAGAACACCTTGTCTGGCGTATGAATATATAAACGTTCATTTAGAAATGTCTAAGGTTGGGGAGATAGTATATAGGACACGATAAAATGTCAAGTGTTTATTCAGTTTTTATATCAAAGCATATTTTTGGTCAAAATAAATCAAATATTGCTTCAATACAAACAGAAAACTTTTGAACTTTATTTCAAAAATGTTCTCAAATAATACCGCTATACTCCTGAGTCCTGACAGATGTTCAAAGATGTGTTGATATCACCACGTGAATAAACCTAAACTCCATGTTTATACTGGAGAATTAGTGTATTTACTTTGGCCAAAAATAGTTTTGCTAAGAAACTGCAAAAACACTAGCCTTTTCTCATGCGCTATACATCCCAACTTAAAACTACCAGATAAGGAAAGATTTCCTAAGGATAACTGAGTATATATAAATAAATTGCGAGACTCGCTTTAGCCCCTCATCGTTGGGGACGTGCTTTAAACTTCAATAGCGTATATTATTGTTTGTTGGTGATGGGTTGATTAGACTGAGAGAAGTCTTACTAAATGATTTTGTTTCCTACTAGCCATCCATACAAATTAGGGTAAATTTTTCTTAACTCTACTTTCCTTGTCCCAGATGGATTATAAAAGTCAGAACAAAATATTCTGATCTGAATGGTTAGGACAAAACCTAAAAAATCTGTGACTCAATTTATTTTATTATTATTTAAGCGAATACGGTTGTATTTTCAAAATTTAACCTTTTCATCCTGTTTCCCTATGTTATGTTTATTTAATATCTGACTCAGAATAAATATGTAACCAATAAAATATTGTTTTTAAACAATGCGTTCGGCTACCTCACGATAGCATCAGCTTAGTTAGGACACAGAATTTAATATTGCTCCTTGTGGCGTATAGCCTTTTCATCTATCCATTGCCAACGATAAAAGTATTTGACCTCAATGGTCATGGGGTAAGATTCTCGCCTCATGACCAAAATATTCATGTGTTTAAGCCCAGGTGAGGTGATGGATATAAAACCGTCGGTCTCATGTCAATTATGGCATGTATAAGAACCCTAGAAGGTATGTGAAAATACCTTTCCCGGCAAAATTGGTAGGCCCTTTCGCTCCCGCTCATAGAAATTCTAGTCTGCTACAATAATCGGTCTGTTCAAAAAGTGCATGTTAAATACCTTGAATATTTTTTTTAAATAAATGGTACGGAACTCCGCATGGACTTTATTTATCATTGTATTGTTTAAAAATAGATATAATTACTCAAAACTCATAATATTATGCGAGACAAAATAATATACACTCGTAAACCCAAGCATAAATTGCGCTATACTTACGTAAAACATTTTTAGACTCCAGGTTTTAAATTTTATTAATATATATTTAAAGAATTAATGTACTCATTGTATCTTTGGATCAATAAAAAGAACACGTTGTGAACACAAGGGTCAATCCTTTGTACTAAAATTTCGGCTTCTAGTTAATAATTTTGACTTTTTTTAGGTGTTGAACATCTTCAGGTCATCGCATAGCCATTTAATTCCTCATTTATATATTTTCAGTGATAAAAAAATGTAAATATTAATTATTGAGTCTAAAATGGAAATAAATCATTGCTGTACAAAAACTTCCCCTAATAAGTTAAAGGAAAATGAACATAAACTTTTTGAGAAACTTACTAATATTTAATTATTCTGCGGAATTATATAATTATTGCGTTAAAACATAAGTAGTATCTCTGTACAACTAAATATCACAAAATTGTATTAATATATTTGCGAATTTCTCAGAAACTATTGGTTTTATGAAAATAAATTTAAATCAAAGTTGTTTTTTTATTTTTAATAATGCTATAATTTTGTAATGATAAGTTATTTAGTATCTTAAATAGTTGCGGAGATAGGAAATGTCCACTTTTGTAAGGTACCCTAAAAGTATGTTTCATGAGAAAATGAAAATTGCCATTTTGTTTATAATCTTAATCAACAACTAGATAAGAATTTTAATCAAAATCGTTAAAGCCGATTTAGAAAAAATCTATTTTTACTTTTTTCGCCATTAATGAAACTACCCTTAATTTTAGGTTTATGTATCAAATTCTAAATATTCCTTGGTGCGACCTTATAAAAACCTTAGATACCAAGTTTTATCCCGATCGGTAAAATGGTTTTAGCTCTAGCCCAAGCTACAGACAGACAGACAGATGGCATTAAAAAAACAACTTTTTGTTTCAGAGGGTAATGAAACGTTGACATTTATCAAAATTTTGAGTTCGATTTTTTGACGATCACAACACTTTCTTTTCGAGGAGTTTAGAGAAAATAAAAATTCCTCTATTAGGCGTGTCATCATTAGGGTTATTAAAGTTCTCGCATTTAATATTTTCCTTCTCTAACTATAAAACTATTTCACTTTAGGTTGGTTAACTTGTTTTTTACCAAGCCTTGTCTTATTTCTAATAATGTTTATGTTTATTTGGTAAGGGATAAAATTAATTTTTAATAAGGTTGTATCTTATTTTTTATTCCCTTCTCCTTATTTTATATACTTTTCTTCAACGATGACATGTTTCGGTGATTTTTCACCGTCTTCAAGTGAGATAAAATGTTCACAAGATATCCAATAGTATGAAGTAGAATCAATCATATTTAATACAAATATGACTTGAAGATGGTGAAAAATCACAGAAACATGTCATCGTAGAAGAAAAGTAGTATATAAAATAAGGAGAAGGGAATAAAAAAGGAGATACAACCTTACTATACAATTACCCTATTTGTTTGAGTATATTGTATTATTTCATTATGCCAGTTTTGATAGGCATCCATGACACTTTATAAATGCTCAGATACATTTACTTGAACAGCGATAGTAGAGATTTGTGGCTCCACAGTATCATCCAGATATTCATGTTCTCTTGTAGATTATTCGGGTATAGCTTTGTGAAAGAAGGAACTTTGCTTAAGACATCTTATCGGGTTCTAACAAAAAATTTCCTTGCTTTCAAACTTTTTATAGGTACCCGCTTCGGTGGCTACATGGTCTAACGCACCACTCTCATGCTAAACTAGACTACCGATGACGTGGATATCGAGGTTCGAATCTCGCTCGTGTGCATTGTGTGTGGTTTTTCACTCTCCCTCCACGTGGATTCATTTATACTTCCTATAAATATAACCTTTCTCATCTATAGAAAATCAATAGCGTAATTAATATATAAGCATACAGCCCAAACAGGTAGTAAGACACGGTAAAAAAGTAAAACGTTTCGATCAATTCTCCAACTACGCTCTCATTTGACCGCCTGAGATGGTCCGAGAAACTATTTTGGTCCATTTCCCCCCCAGAATACAGCATAGATTGGGCCAGTCAAAATGGTTCATAGAAAAGTTGTCAAATTTTCAATTCCCCACAAGTTATCGTAAAGATAGATAAGTTTGATATGAATTCATTCCTAAGAAAATGACAAGACTTAGAATTATGCTAAAAAAAATTGATAAGCTATTGCCAGTTTTTATTTTATTTTTATTTAAGACATTACTTTTATGAATTCATTTTCATATAAAAACTGCAAATAGCCTGTACCATAATCTAAAATAATTTAATTTTAGACAATTTTAGCAAACAATTATCAACTGATTGATGATTTACAACAATCCTTGATCCAAAATCTCCTTTAAAGTTATTCAAATAGTGGCTTGTAGCAAACTATTTTTTGATACCAAGTAATTATATTATTTTTTCATACCATGCATTCATTCTACTTGTTGGTGAGCCACGTGCAAATAAACTTACAACTCTAAATAATAGCACCAAAACTAATAGGACATTATTATTCAAAGACGATGATTTAAATCTCCAGAAAAATTATCTCAATCACGCCTAACTTGCTCACGTTTAAGAGAGGTGTGTAGTAGAACACTTAGACGCGTTAAAGACGTTTAGAAATACTGCATTATTTAGAAGGTGGTTTGATATTTTAAGGTGGTTTTCACTAAAATTTAGGCGAAAACTATCAACAGGTTTCTGACTAATTCAAAAATCTTAATTTTTGCGTTAAAAGATTTTTCAAAGAATTTCACGATGCTTTACGCAAAAATGTGTACTTTTGAGATTAAAGTAAATCGTTAGCAACATAGATCTATCATCCTCTATCAAACGAAGTTATGTTTTGATTTGGTCACGACAGAAAATTTTAAGATAATGTGCGGTTGCTTAATTAATTTATTTTTTCTTCTTTTTTAAGTTATCAATACCTTTATTTTTCTACTAGGAAGTAGCCAATACAACTTTCTTCGGAAAGAATAGAGGAGAATATATTAGAGAGTCGCCACCCTCTTTTACGAGCAACCACTACTTACCCCAATTGTCTAGAAAAAGGTATAATTTAAGATCATTTGCATTAAACTGTTCGCTTAAAAGTAATGTTACACCGGCTACTGCTTTTAAAACTGGATTTATTTACATATTTACTTAGCCCTAATTCACTCGATAAATATAAACATGGGTGATCTGGTGGTCTAGGGGTAAGGTGTCAGAATTCTGTGCTGGCGGCCGGGGTTCAATTCTCGGTCCCGGCAAAGATTTACCTGATTACCAAACCCTTCCTTCACCTCTGACAAGACATCTTGTGAATGTGGGGAATGCCAGGCCTCCACCGTGGTTCGGATTCCACGTTAAACTGTAGGTCCTCCATTTCATCTTACAATCACCCTACCATTACACATTAGCGTAAATGCGTATAACCCGAACGGGTAGTAAGACGCGGTGCTAATAATAATAATAAATATAAACATTCGGTGCTAACAAATATGCATTGATTGACTGCTGAGTATCTTAGCTTCTTAATGTATTTTTAATTTCCCTTAATCCAAATAGCCTCACCCTATCATCTGAGGAGATAGAGCATTTTTAGTAAAGAAAACAGCATGGAATATTCCAATTCTTTCTCCAGCCCACAGTTGCCATGTTTAGGTTAAAAAAATATCGGTATACATGAACGCTCAAGTATTAAATATTCCTTGAACAAAACTTGAGATAAATATATATTCGATACCTTACAGCAACTAACGATAATTGAGTTTCAATGGAATACTCTTCCTTCGAATTGTATTTCACCAATGTAAACGGGAATGATAAAAATAGGCAAAAGTGGAGAACGTATAACATCCCATCACAGACCTCTTTTTTTTATTGTTACGAGTATCATGAGTAGGGCTGTACAAACCATGGTCCTGGAATTTATATGGCCCACGTAAAAAACCCATCTCACAACCTATCGCCCAGGAATATACATACGAGATGACGCTTTAACCAGAAAGGTATTTAAGTGCAGTCTTATTGATTATTAACTTGACAGCAGAAAATTCTGTGTTTACATGGTCCAAGGTGTTATTCTCACAGTAGACTAGATTTCTGATGACAGGGATATCGAGGTTCGAATCTCGATCGGGTGTACAGAGGGTTGTTTTCTCAAAATTGTTTTCCACTCTCTTTATACACGCAAATTTCGATACACTTCCTATAAATATAGCCTACCTAATCCCTAAAACCATCAGAGTAATTGGTAAATAATCGTATGACCCGAACGAGTAATCGACATGGGACAAAAAATAACCAGATAAACTATAATTAAATTAATAATGTTTTTATTTCTTGGAAGTAATAATAATTTAATATTGGCAGTTTAACCTAACAATAGGTTCTTCTATTTGTTTGACAGCCTGTGAAAATAAACATCATCTGTCAAAGGCCACAACTGTGGAATACATCCTTGCTGTATGAACACATTAAAGTGGATTAAGTAATAATTGAACTTTCAGATAGAGTAACTTCTAGGGTAACCCAACCATAGAACATAATCTGCAAAGTTGACTCCAATGGTAGTGTATCTGCACCGTGACTTAAAAGGACGGGTTTCGTCCCTAGATTGGGTTAACCGAAAGCGGTTTCCCAACTTCTCGTTCCCCTTCCCCTCACCTCTTCCCCAAAAACAAATAATGGTTAATTATCTTATCTCTGGTTGAATGACGTATTTTATAACAATTCGCCAATCTCTGACTGATAAGTTAGGTCTTAAAGTTTATAAAATATTGTCTTCATCTGACTTAAAAATTCTTAAATATCTTCGAATGACCTTAGTTCAACCTTCATTTAGTTTGAAACATTTTATTTTCAGGTTATGAAAGTAGGAAGAACACAAAAAATCCTAATCGTATACCCAATATGGTCCCAGGTTCTAAAAAAACAAACTTTTAGGCTAAGCGAATGAAAAACAAATATGCTGGTAGGAAGAAATGCTTCGAAAATGCAAACACATTTTATTGAACTAAACATTGATAAGATTATACTATATAATTATTACGTTTGTATACATATGTTATTATTATAATTGTGTGTTCTGTCTTGCGATAAATCCATTCCTTTTGTCAGTGAACTTAGAATTTCAATGCGCCCTGTCCTCTGTCTTCTCCTACAGCTCTCAGACCTCGGTGGTCTAGATC
>CABFOV010000349.1:180530-201162 GCA_902141375.1 Timema poppense
TTAGCTAACCACAACACCGAGGCGGGTCCTCTATATAAAAAATCATACATTTTGTATAGGGCGATAATACAAGTATTTACAAATGGCGGTGCTACAAGACATCAAAGTTGGTTCTGTATAAACCTGGGAGGTAGGAAATTCACAAATATTATTCGCATAACAAGTGGGAGTGTGGTTCAAAACATGACAGCAAACAGTGAGTGCAATGCCGCTCTGTTACCCTGGCACTATCGTTTGTGTCAGTGGAGGGATTGGTGAGGATGCCTGTGTTGTTTTCGTGGCATGCTGCACTTGTTGCCTACTCCCCAGGTGCGTTCAGTGCCAACGTTGACGTCTCACAGCACCACCATTTGGCGTCGGCGATCCAAGCCATTTTTATAGGAAGTGTACCCACATTTGCGTGTAAGGAGAGTGGAACATAATTTTGAATAAACCACCCTGAGTACACCCGACCGAGATTCAAACCTCGATCTCCCCGTCATCAACAGTCTTAGTCTACTGCGAGAGTAGTGTGTTAGACCACGCAACCACAGCAGCGGGTGACCCTAAGTTCATCACGTGGAAATACTTAAATTGTCTACCCCTACAACCTGTATAATTTTGTACCCGGAAATATAACTAGCCCTGTATACTGGGTGTTCATTTGAAAACTTTTCACCAAAATATCTCGAAAACAATACATTGTAGAAAAATGGATTTAAACAAAAGTTGTTTGGTTCTGACAGGGAATTCAAGGTGATAAGGCTGGTATGACCTTGGGTGACGTTGCTAAGGTTATGATAAAGTCACTTTGATTTTCTTAAATGAGACTTCCAATTTTTTAGTACATATTCCAGTAGATCAAGCTTTGCCATTTTCAAAATGATGGTTTTAAGATTTTAAAAGTAAAAGCTATCACGAGAAATGAGCATCACAAGTTTTTGAGTCGCTGACACAGGGCGTGGTATTATAATTTGCCATATTTAAACATAGTTCGGGAAGATACAAGTGTTTGTGTGCCGTGTGCTCGCATACGTAGGTTTGTTCACGTTTATATGTATTTGTAAAATAATTATTGAGAAAAACACTTTTTTAATTTTAAGTTCAAAGGAACTTTCAAAATGCTCTCCATTTTTAGCAAAACAACTATATAGTATATTTTCGAATTCACTTCTGACGTTTCGTAGGGTTGCTCTTGTAATAATTCTACATTCAATTGCTATCATATTTTTTTAACTAATCGATATTTGCTGGTTTAGTACCATAAATATATAACTTTAAATATTCCCCTAAGAAATCTAGGGGCGTTAAATCACGTGACCTCGCTGACCACACAATTAAACCTCTTCCACCAAGCCATTGTCCATTAAATCTGTTGTCTAACCATTGATGAACGAATAGTGTATGCTGAGGGGAGCTCCATCGTGCTGAAAATGTAAAAGATCTTCATCAAGCTCCATGTTTTCATGATTGTCTATTTTATTTTCTAGGGTGTGCACTATGAGAGGATGAATATCTTTTTCAAGCATTTCCATATATTTTTCCCCTGTCCAATTTCCGTCAGTAAATATCGGCCCAATAATCGTGTCACCTAATATACCTGCCCAAACCTTTATATTTTCTGGTCATTTATGTGTGTCCATCAGTAAAAATATGAGGATTTTGATCACTCCGATAACGAAACATATGTTTATTTACAAAACCACTTAAGAAAAAAGTGCGTGCGTCATAAAAAAAAAAGAAGATACATTCTAATAACAATGGATTGGCATTCAATAATTTGATCATTTTTCGCAAAATTTTACTTGCCTATCAGGATCATCTTCACGTAATGTTTGATGTACCTGCATTTTATACAGATGAAACATATTTAATTTTATTGTCTTATGAACCGAGCCAATTGATACACCAGTAGCTTTAGACACTTCCCGCTCTGAACTTTTGGGATTTGACACGTAAGTGTCCAAAATTTCCACTTGGGTTAGTTCACTTAATACTGTACGAATAGTCCGTTTTTTTTGTGTTTTTTTTGCGACAGATCCAGTTTCTTTAAAGTTTGAAACAAGATCCAAAACATAAATATGTGATAAATCTTTAATCTGTTGCTGCCATTCTTCGAGCAGATTGAGCCTTGGCTCTAAACATAAAAGTAATTTATGTTCTCTCTTCCAGACTGTAAAACATGTTTCAAGATTGGATGTTAACAGTAGAATGCAAACAAGACAACTAATAGATTTGTAACTGGCATTGATAATAAAACAATGCTTTGTTTACCATCTTACACACAAACACTTGTTCCTTCCCTAGATATGTTTGTAAAGGCAAAATTCTAATGCCTCGCCCGGTGCCGGCGACTCAGAAACTTGTGAAGTTCATTTTTCGTGATAACTTTTACTTAAAAAAGCTTAAAACCATCATTTTAAAATGGTACAGATTGATCTATAGGAATATGTAATAAAAACTAGAGAGTCTTATTTAAAAGAATCAAAGTGACCTTAACGTCACCTTGGCAACGCCACCCAAGATCATACCAGCCCTACCACCTTATTTCCAATCAGAACCAAACAACTTTTGTCTAAAACATTTAGTTCTGCAATGCATTGTTTTCGAGATATTTTGGTGGAAATTTTCAAATGAACACCCAGAATATGTGTATACATATGTAAATGTAATATATCAATAAGCCAAGTGCGTAGAAAAGTGGGGGTCCGGTGGGTCCATACCCCTCCCTTAAAGGGGGGTCCACAAATATACTTATATAAAAACCTAATGTTTAAGTTTTTTACTTTTACTATCATTTTAATTGAATATGTCATCAATCTAAAACTATAGGGTGGCCCACGGAAAAGTAGCCCGCCTCCTATATCCAGCAGGGGCCTCACTTTGAATTGGAGGAGGTCAATCCCCTTCCCCCCCATATTGTGACATGAAGAATGAGTCAATAAAGCTTTAGGCAAACATTTCACTTGCTCATTCTTCATGTCACAATATGGATTGAGGGGTATTGACCTCCTCCAATTCAGAGTGAGGCGCCTGCTGGATAAAAGAGGCGGCCTAATTTTCCATAGGCCACCCTGTAGTTAATGAATATTTTTATATTCACTTTCAAGATACACTTTTTTAAACTTTCTAATGTAAAATTAGCTCTGTCAATATTTCAAATACTATACTTTTCTCAGACATTCATATGATATCTAAAAACAAAGGAAGTTTCGTGAAATGAGCCGAGGAAGTTTTGTCCAAGAAAAATGGGCAAAAATGTTTGCTATCGCCTGTAAGATCCTACTTGAGGATTCACCCTAACTATGAAAAGTTTGAAAGAGGGCAGCGCTGGGGGGGCGGGGGGTCCGGACTCCTATAGAATTTGTTAGGGGACCCTCCTATAAAAATGAGATTCCTACGCCCTTGATCAATAATATCTAAAAGTGACAACTCCAGTTCACATAAGTTGACCTATGATTATAGGAGAGTAGTTATAGTAGCTTTTGTAACCGTAATATATTTTCCTCAAACCAGAATCCTTATTTAATTAGTGCAGTGTTCTAATTACTTTAAAATTGATCCCCATGGCTGAAATGGCTAGTATGCACTAATTTATCCCTTCGATCGGTAGTGGATGAGTAATTTTGAACGCCCCTATGTTACATACTTGGATGGGTAAGTCCGTAAGCTCATATGTTGTATCCTTGGATGGTTAATTTTGAACGCCCCTATGTTGCATACTTGGATGAGTAAGTCCGTAAGCTCATATGCTGTATCCTTGGATGGGTAATTTTGAACGCCCCTATGTTGCATACTTGGATGAGTAAGTCCGTAAGCTCATATGTTGTATCCTTGGATGGGTAATTTTGAACGCCCCTATGTTGCATAATTGGATGAGTAAGTCCGTAAGCTCATATGTTGTATCCTTGGCTGGGTAATTTTGCACGCCCCTATGTTGCATACTTGGATGAGTAAGTCCGTAAGCTCATATGTTGTATCCTTGGATGGGTAATTTTGAACGCCCCTATGTTGCATACTTGGATGAATAAGTCCGTAAGCTCATATGTTGTATCCTTGGATGGGTAATTTTGCACGCCCCTATGTTGTATCCTTGGATGGGTAATTTTGTACGCCCCTATGTTGTATCCTTGGATGGGTAATTTTGTAAGCCCCTATGTTGTATTATTTTTCGGTTAAGTTTGTTTGCTCCTTATATTGTATACATTGATGGGTGATTTGGTACGCCTCTATGTTGCATCATTGTATGGGTAATTTTGTACGCTCCTATGTAGCATCCTTGGATGGGAAAGTTCGTACGCTCCTATGTTGCATCCTTGGGTAGGTGCATACACTCCTATGTGGTATACTTGGATAGGTAATTTTTTACACCCCTATGTCGCATCCTTGGATGGGTAAGTTTGTACGCTCCTATGTTGCATCTTTGGTTAGGTAAGTTTGTACGCTCCTATGTTGCATCCTTGAGTTAGTTCATACACTCCTATGTGGTATACTTGGATAGGTAAGTTTGTAAGCTTCTCTATCGTATCCTTGTATGGGTAATTTTGTACGCCCCTGGTCTATACATATTTTGACAAGTAACGCTCGTATGATTCAATTGTCCTTCTCTCGATTCCATCGGAGACTTTTAGAACCTGACCTGAATATGACGCTGCGAAATATTTTTCACTGATCTGGGAGGCGAACCCACTTTCTTACGAATTTTTCGTAGACCATTGAATGATGTCAGGAAATTAAATTGTCTCCAAACAATAAATGAGAAAAGTTTCAATGCAGAAATCAACCTATAATGAATTATTGATATTTGATACCCGTATTCATTGATAAACTAAAATGTATTTTTGTTTTAATTCAATATTTATTTCAACAAGTGTGGGGAACATAATTATTTGTGGAAAGTTGACTTTAACGATTATAGAAACGATGGGTGATATCGGGATCTTTGATAAGTTGATCAGGGCCCAAAAAGGTTGGCAATCCCATGTGCAAGGTGTCACTCTCGCATTAGAGTGAACTGTAGAAAACAGGGAGCTTGGGGGGTTCGAATCCAAGTTGGGGTAGAGAAGGGGGCGTTTTCCTTGATAGTTTCCACTCTTTATTCACATAAATACGTGTTAATTTCCTCTAAATTCTACCATCCTCATCCCTTTACCATTAGTGTAAATAAGCGAATACCCAGGGCGGGTAGTAATACGCGTTGTACACAAAAATATAATGGCTGGCTACGGATATCACTTGTATCGTGGCAGTACTCATCAGCACCGTTCAATATCACCTGTCCTGGGTAGTCCTGTATTGGATTGAAAACAACCACTTAAGGTGGGGATTTAGGGGACGCGAGAAAAGGCCAATAAAATGTTGATTCAATATCAAACGTTACCCGCCTTGGTGGCGTAGTTGGCTAACGCGCTATTCGTGTTGAGCTTGACTGCTGAGGACGGGGAGATATAGGTTTGAATCTCGGTCGGGTGAACTGGGGGTGGTTTTTCCTAAATGGTTTTCCACTCTCCCTCCACGAAAATGCGGGTTCACTTCCTCTGGTTCAACCTTCCCAATTCCTAATCCATTAGCGTAAATTAGTACTTATAGCGTATAACCCGAATGGGTAGTAAGACGGGGTGCTAAATAATAAATAAAAATATCAAACGTTTAGTTTAATTTTCTTCACAAGGTGATATCAACAGTTGTTGAATATCTGTCATTAGCATAGTGGCATTAGATGAGAAACTTTTTAAATAAAGATAAAAGTTATTATTAAATTCTACGACACCGTTGATTGATATTCAACAACTGTTGATATCACCATGTGGAGAAAATTAGATTATGTTTATACTGAAATGATATTTGATTTCTTTCAACCAAAAATTTGTTTTTCTATGAAAAATTCAAGAACATTGACCTTTTCTCGCATATCCTACATCCCCACCTTAATATAACCAGGAGAACTAGAAAATCGTGTTTATAATTTATATATTGTTGACCGAGAATATCGCGTTCCTGTGTTAACTTGACCACTTGTCATTTCATCTTCTGTCTATCTAATCATCAGTATATTTTCTTGGATAAAACTGTCAAATTTGTGAGCCAATTTTAACTAAAATTAACAGAAACGCTTTCGATCTTAGGCCAAACAAAGTATACACATTTTTTTTTTATCTGGCTATCCCTTATCCGTTCAAAAAGTGTTTTCTTTAGTAATACATCTCAAGTGATATGAATTTAAAATTATAAGCAATCGATCAAGTACTTATTTTTTTAATTTGTACATATTGCAAGACTAACACCTTAAGCCGCATGAGCTTCTGGTATTCTTTATGAATATAATTTACTATTGAACATATTATTAATTGGCTCTCCGTTAAACTTGATCACCAAGGAAAAATATAAACTTAAAATTAAAGTATAAATTGAGGGGGTTGGGTCAAAAACATGATAGCCCTCACAGATTTAGATGGAATATTTTCACTATTGAAACGTCTATAGAATCTGTAAATCTAGCTATACAAAATAATAAAATATTCGTAGATATTAGTTATCTTCTAGGTCTTGACCGACTATAAAAACAACTTTTAATTCAAGAGGTTAACTACCAGAAATCCATGCTAGCACATTTTTTCCATTAAATGAGGGTCATCGTGATTTTTCTCCGACCATCTCAATTGTGGGAGATATTTCAACTTGAAATCCAAAGAGAAATCTTAAACCTGTATTAAATATAAGAACATGAAGGGAGCGAGTCCTACTGTTCACAAAACTACTAATTGAACTTACCAGCATAGGAATAACAAATTGACCTAACTTTTAAAGATACAACATCCAGGTTTTTAATATCTAATTTATTACTTTAAAAAAAAACATAATTTTGATTATAATAATTTTTTCTCGCCTAATAGGAATCGAAACAGAGACCCGCTCAGTAATCAGGCGCACCACCAACTAAGTGTAGTTGGACAGTAGGGAATGCTCTTAACAAATCTAAGTTTTCATATTACTTTCTTGTTTATCTAGGCCTACTAGACCCATTCATTCATCACTGATCCATTATCGCGTCACTTTTAACAATAATCGTGCTATGCGTCTTATTACCCGTTTGGGCTATACTTTTATTTATAATAATAGAATAAGGATGATAAAGATAGAATTTAAAAGATAATGTACCCTCATTCTTGTAGAGGGAGTGTGGGAAATCATGTAGAAAAAAAATAGTGCATCCAATCTGGTTTCAAACCCCAACCCCCCGTCAACTGGTAAACCAAACTATACGAGACTAACGCCTTTGTTTGCATACTCCCACGTGTGAGCATACCAAACGAAACTTTATTTATATTGCACGTTTTGACGTATTGGAAAAACGAATAGTGTGAATCAGCCCTAACTCATTTGATTTCTCTTGATGTAAATGAAATTGATTTACTTCCGTTTGTTTTGACAAGTAAATATTATTTATCTTCACTGTACCCTGTCCTAAACAGAAAGTACTAAAATGTAATTACACATCTCCCCACCCCCCAACTCCCGAAACACGCACAAACATGAATACCGATTATGTAAATGTATCCATGAATACATTGTCGAGACCACGTATAAAGTTTATTTCGGACTGTCAGAAGCGATTCATAATATTGAAATGTCAGATACACTTAGTGTAGTGGTCAATTCATTGATATTGGTGTGATGGTGAGGGGGGTAAGGGGAGTTATAGATTAATAGTCTCAAAATACTTATGGATGTACAGTACATGCCGTCAAATGTCAAGTTCAACTAGTCTGGTTTGCTAAAGACGTAAAGGTCGGGGCTCGATTCCCGGCCAGACGTACTGAAGGTGATTTTTCCTACATGGTTTTTACATTCTACCTCCATGCAAATACTAGTGTATTTCCTTTAATTCCTCTAAATTAGATTTTGGTTATCTTCACTATATTAGCATAATTAATATAAGTTAGAGCAGAACTTCTTCTATCATAAATACAAGGGGTGTACCCTAGTTCAAATAAACAAAATTTCCGATAGTTTGTAAATTTGAGTTGTGGTGGTAAAAATAAACATGTATTCAGAAACACGTTATATGTTAGTAAAATGTATTGACAATGTATACAATATATAGGCCTACTACAAATTTTTTATACTAAAAAAACCTAATGCCTTCATTTGAACTTTTTTTCACTTTTTTTTCTGCAATGTCCATCCACCGTTTTATCAACAAGACGTCGGCCGGTGATGACACCATGCTTTATTTGTACCATCGTTCCTCGGTAGAAAGAAATAAGGAATATTCTATAACAAATACGTAACTAACCCCGCCGTTCTATTTGACCATGAAAGCAATGAGCACAACATTGCCTGTCTCAATCATCACAATCACTCAACAACACTTAGCACTGTGAACTGAACTACGCGACTGCCCTTCCAAGACCGTCGACCTTGAGGTACTACCATCGACGGAGCTTTGGAAGGTGTTTCATAATGATGGAGTTGTTTCGACGACCTTCTAGACTCATTCGCCTAATGCTATCAGCCGCATGCTATACGCGTGTGTGTGTTCCCCCCCACGTGTTTACTAACTCCTCGCCCTCTGGAGATTCTATATAAAGGGGTGGTCGTCAAAGTGTAAAAGAAATAAAACACTACTAAAGACTTAGTCAGATACCTTAACTTGGAGATGTACTTCGGTGCACTATGAACTTTTACTAGGCTATAAGTTTCGTCTAGGCTGGACAGTAAATATTAGTTAATTGTTTGGAATAATTTAGCACACCATACATGTAGTGTTTGACTATAGTGGGAGTTTAACGTCCATTTTGTGTTTATCGCTCGAGGTTTAATAGAATATTTCTATTTAAGCAACGTGCCAGTGATTTAAGAAAACTTTCAACATTTATCTTCAATTGTTTTTTGAGGCTAAGTGAGGGAATGTATTTGGAAGTGTTATGGATGAATTTCTTAACTTGTGTAATAATTAACGAAGTTTATCTAGCTTTTTGGATAAATTAAGTTTCTTCAAAATTATTAGGTATCTTGGATTTAATATCTTGGTTATAGATATCCTTTAGTTGTTGGCTCATTGGAAGCAATTTTATATCGATTTTATATTCACTTTGGATATTCAGGTGGATTATCCTTTATATTATAGCTTCTAAATGCGTTGTGCAGGAAACCTCCCAAAATATAAATTAAACTTTACATGGTTGATATGTTGAAATATCTAGTTTGTATGATTACTATAAGGAATATTAAATACAAATTTGAAGAACTAATTGAATAATAAGGATATGTGTAAAGATTATTTGAAAGCTCTTTTAATATGGTAACTTTGTGTTTCGTGATGTATTTAAATGACACTACTTTTGAAGGTAGTCAGCTACTTATTTTGAACTGTGCAGTCTGAATTTTCAGTCTTCAACATAGAATACGTTTTAATGAAAAATGAAGTAATAGTTTGTCATGGGCATTATTCAATGATTTGTTATTTGTTGCCAATATTACGTATTTTTGATATTAACCTACAAAATCGCATTTATCTCTTTTTTAGTACTGTATTCCTGTCTTTGCCCTCTCAATGGATATTCTAAGGTAGTAATTTGTTTGTATAGTCATATTTGGAGTATGGCAATTAATTTATAATTTTTCCGCAACTAGATAGGTTGTGGGTCATTGAGTAAATGAATGTCGTTTGTTCTCAGACAATATTACTCTGTTCGACTCAAGCACCCCACTCTTGATTGTCTGTATTCCTTGTTATTTATTTATTTATTTTTTGCATCTTCACTTCATTTAATGTTAGGAAGGAGGTTGCACACTTAGTGAAAATTAAAATAAAGGCGTTTTGGTTAACCCGGGTTTCGGTTAAGCTAAGTTCCACTAACCGAAGTTCTACTGTATATGCGAATACCCTGAACGGGTAGTGTGACGAGGTGGGGAAGGGGAGGGAGAATCCAGTTATCAAACCATTAAAACATACATTACAATTGGGCTGTGAGTTAAGATTGTTTCAGTAAGCAAACACATCATATTACATACAAATCTGTGCATGCCCGAGTGGACCTAGATGTGCGTGCCCGAGTGAATCAAGCTGTACGTGCCCATGTGAACCAAGCTGTACGTGTCCATGTGAACCAAGCTGTACGTGTCCATGTGAACCAAGCTGTACGTGTCCATGTGAACCAAGCTGTACGTGTCCATGTGAACCAAGCTGTACGTGTCCATGTGAACCAAGCTGTACGTGTCCATGTGAACCAAGCTGTACGTGTCCATGTGAACCAAGCTGTACGTGTCCATGTGAACCAAGCTGTACGTGTCCATGTGAACCAAGCTGTACGTGTCCATGTGAACCAAGCTGTACGTGTCCATGTGAACCAAGCTGTACGTGTCCATGTGAACCAAGCTTTACGTGTCCATGTGAACCAAGCTGTACGTGTCCATGTGAACAAGCTGTGCGTGTCCATGTGAACCAAGCTGTACGTGTCCTTGTGAACCAAACTGTGCGTGTCCATGTGAACAAGCTGTGCGTGCCCATGTGAACCAAGCTGTACGTGTCCTTGTGAACCAAGCTGTGCGTGTCCATGTGAACAAGCTGTGCGTGTCCATGTGAGCAAGCTGTACGTGTCCATGTGAACAGGCTGTGCGTGTCCATGTGAACCAAGCTGTACGTGTCCTTGTGAACCAAACTGTGCGTGTCCATGTGAACAAGCTTTGCGTGCCCATGTGAACCAAGCTGTACGTGTCCTTGTGAACCAAGCTGTGCGTGTCCATGTGAACAAGCTGTGCGTGTCCATGTGAACAAGCTGTACGTGTCCATGTGAACAAGCTGTGCGTTCCCGCGTGAGTCGAGCTTCACGCAACGTTCCTTCAGGAATTAAACTTGTGACTACAGTGTTTTTGACTCATGGCCCCTTTGTGCCCCAAGGAAGTTATCACCCTTACTGAAATAACCGGTAGGTGTTATTAAAAACTTGGTTGCTGAGCCCCGACCCCCTGACCGCGCTAAAGAGCGCGTACGACGTAAATTTACCTGTTCCCGCCAGCGCGCAGTCATGCCAACTGCGGCGGCTAAAATATCCTCGCTTCACTTTCAGCTGGGACAGCATAAATCATGGAAATGAATTAATGCTCTTTATATTCCCGATGCGCTGAGAATAAATAGATTAAAAACTTTAATCCATATTTTTTAATACGAGATCGTTGAATAACGACTACTCCTTTCAAGTATTGAAAAGTTATGTTTTGACCCCAATTAATTTTGTAATCGATCTATAATGTGGATAAACATATTGTTAGGTACTCAGCGTATTATTAAGACCATAGTTAATGATAATAAAAGCAATATATTTAAGCCAAACATATTTAAAAACATTCCTTAAAACAATGTAAATAGTTTCATTAGCTGCTTGAAATAGTTTACATTATTTAAATTAGTTTATATAGCTAGTTTCACGAAGTAGCTATACTAACTATTTTATTGGAGTAGTTATACTAGCTATTGTATTGAAGTAGTGCAATTAGCTACCATCTTTAAGTGTTTCAACTAGCCACATTCTCGAGGTGGTGCAACTAGCCACATTCTCGAGGTGGTGCAACTAGCCACACTCACGAGATGGTGCAACTATCCACACTCTCTGTCTTGAAGTATTTCACATAGTTAATGTATTGAAACAGCTACACCAAATACTGAATTTGAATTGTCTTGTTCGGTGACCTGGTGGTCTAGGGGTAAGGTGTCAGACTTCTGTGCTGGCAGCCGGGGTTCAATCCTCGGTCCCGGCACAGATTTATCTGATTACCAAACCCTTCCTTCACCTCTGACAAGACATGTTGTGAATGTGAGGAATGCCAGGTCTCCACCGTGGTTCGTTAAACTGTAGGTCCTTCATTTCATCTCACAATCACCCTACCATTACACATTAGCGTAAGTGCGTATAACCCGAACGGGTAGTAAGACGCGGTGCTAATAATAATAATAATAATAATAATAATAATAATAATAATAATAATAATAATAATTGTCTTGTTGGACTTGAGTCACCTTTGAAATTGGTCAAGTGTATGGACGCATTTAAATTTCGTTGATACCAACCATCTGGAAGACTGTTTCTAATACGGATTGTAAAATAGTCAATATTTACTTGGTGCATAAGTGTAAGTTCTGTGAGGTTAGTAGTAGTTCACTACAGGTGTGGTCCCAGGAGCTGATCACCTCAGTTATTTCTATCATTAGTTAAAGGAATAGGTTTTCTATTTACTTTTAAAGATGAATAAAAAAAATGCACCGTGTTTCATCTTTTGAGTTACATGCATATAGTATTAATTACGCTAACCTAGTAGGGAGGAGTACGTTAGAATTTAGAGGAAATGTACGGGAATTTATGTAGAGGGAGAATGGGAAACTTCCAATTAAAAACCACCCTCTATACACCTGGCCTAGATTAAAATCCTGACCACCCCGTACCAGAAAATCAAAATATTATGAGATCGATATTTAGACCATGTATATACCTATGAGGAAATTGGGATTATCTGCCTCTCAAAAGAGGGGAACGAGGTGAGGATATTTAAATAGGAATGTAGAAGAATTCGTCTGGATAGTGGAGTGTGTCTGCAACAATGTGTATTATTTAGTTCCATAAATTTTACTAGTTTTAAGTAAATGTATCTATTTTAACATAAAAGAGAACGTTTGTTCGATGCTCCGTAACATTTATTTAAATCTATATTTGGTGAATCCAACCGGGGTTTAAACCCAATTTCCGACACACACACACCCATGAAAGAATCCAGTCTAACAATATCCTATCGAGTACACTATGATGTTTACCCTAATCCATAAGCCCGGGAACTAAACGTCAACTTATTTAGTTTGGTTTGCCGATGATGCTGAGGTTGTAGTTCAAATCCCGGCTGACTTTACTGAGGGAAATTTAATATAAATTGTTTTTATACACTCTCCTACAAAAATGTAATCACATTTTTTCTGGCGAATAAAAAAACTATCTTCCTCATCCTTAACCCATTAGCGTAATTAGCACTTTAATTTTATTTTACCACCCTTTCGGGCTATATGGATAAATACTAATTACACTTTTTTTTTAACTTATGGCATTGGTGACCTGGTGGTCTAGGAGTTAGGTGTCAGACTTCTGTGCTGCGGGTCCGGGGTTCAATCCTTGGTCCCGGCACAGATTTATCTTATTACCAAATCCTTCCTTCTATCTCTGTCAAGACGTGTATTAATCACATCTTGTGAATGTGGGGAATGCCAGGCCTCCACCGTGGCTCGGATCCCACGTTAAACTGTAGGTCCTCCATTTTATCTTACAATAACCCTACCATTACACATTAGCGTAAGTGCGTGTAACCCGAACGGGTGGTAAAACGTGGTGCTAGTAATAATAATTTATGGCATTACTGACCGGGAGGGACATGACATCCAGTCCTGTCCCCTGTATGTAGACTATGTGCCGCTCTGGTGGCACAGAGCGTTGCCAATGGTACACCATAGGAGGTTGTCTAAACGTCGTACCCGCGATGAGATGATGTGATGATATTGAACATGGACCTCTAGGTTCGTAGTCATGTGCACTGACCACTACACCACGGGGCTGGATACCAATTTCACTAAAGTGTTAGGGATGAGAGGTAGAATTTAGAGGAGGTGTATCCGCATTTGCGCGGAGGAAAAGTGTAAGACCATTTATGAACCACAGCTCTGAGTAGTACCAACTGGGATTCGAACTCCGATCTCCCCGTTATTGTCAATCTAGTCCATGGTGCCTTAGACCATTCGGCCACCAAAGCGGGTTCTTTAGAGTTTATTGGGAATATAGTTTCCTGCCCCTGTGACAAAGAACGTGGGCACAGAACCTAATAGAACTACCGTGATTTTTGTAAAAAAAAAAATGGGTTATTTAAATCAAAGTTACCACTAAATAAAGAAATTAAAATTTCAGTCACAGGTCTTCTGCTATAAGCAATGTTTAAATTTCAGATTGTTTGAATGATTGGTGAGATGCGGTACCAAAAAAAAATATTCTCTGCCACTATAACGAGGTACTCTGAAATTCCCGGAGTGTTTGCTCCCCCTCAATGTGAGAAGCACATTGACAGAGTGGGGTATTAATGTTGGTGGTGCAAGGAGGGGGAATAGGGGGAGAAAGGCTTCCATTGCCATCAAATTCAATTCCACCCTGTGCGTTTGTTTTTGACTGACTCACTGTCAGGCCGATCGGCCCATATAGGCGATGACAGAACCGCCGCGCACTCTAGCGGAAAGCTTGTGTAACTAACCAGTTTTAATTCGGGTTTTTTTTCAGCCTAGAATCCTACTGACAGAGTGAAACCTTGCGTCACATAAAATGACGTGGGATAGGATAGACAGAGCTAATTGTATCCACCCCCACTCCCTTACCCCTCTCATACGGGATGCTATCATTTAACTATGTATCCTACACTAGGTCATTCATAAGCCACGTAAAGCTAAATAAGGGAGAGGGTGAGATATATCTGCATGGTGTTACAGGAGAAGGGGTGGGTGGTACATAATAGTGTTACGTAACACAGATATTGGAGTTTAAGGAACGAGGGTTAAGGTAAGTGTGTTTTGTTTTTTGTTTTCAGATTTTATAACAAAACTTTTTTTATATATAAAATAAATAAGACATTGTTCCAGTAGAAACAGAGTTTAATTTTCTTCACATAGTGATATCAACACCTGTTGAATATCTTTAATGACCATAAGTGCATTAGATGAGAATTTTTTTAAATGACGAGCAAAACTTGTCTTTAAATCCCAGAACACCTTGTTAGATATTCAAGAACGGTTTAGTTCACCATAGGAAGAATCTCTGTTACTACAAAAAATTATTTGATTTCTTTAGACCAAAAAAAAGTGTTGTTATAAAAAATGCAAAAATACTGCGTATAATTGAAAATAAAATACATTATTGTTCATGTTTTCATCGTTGATAAACATTACTTATAGGTAACGTCTAAATCTGAGTAGTATTAAATCTGGTCCCCTCTTTTAGCTCCATAAAATAACTACACTTGGCTTTGAAAGATTTTTGTAAGTTGGATGGGGATTAGCCGAATAGTCAACAAAACACTTTTAACTTATAATTTGAAGATAAATATTTTTACTATTACTCTCTTTTTTCATCAGATTAATGGTTTGGAAGTAAAACGAGGAACATCATCGCTAAGTCACCATTGGGGGTGGTTTTTAACCAAAAAGTGAAGTTTCATTCACCAGGAGTATGGGAACTTTTCAGCTCTTTATTCCTGAACGCATCAAGAGTTTTTGTAATAAATATAAATCCTTTATAAATTATTATACATAAAAATCTGAATTTACGTTAACTAAGTAGCCAGACTCATATCTGACCTTGTACAACTAATGCCAGTTTCTTGAAATTTAAAAATGATAGCTACAAGAATTTGAAGAAGGGTTATTCTCATTGATATTATTTAAAGAACAACAATATACGTAAAGGGCAAAGTTTCAACATTTTAGAGCTTTTGGAAATGTATGATAACTTCACTACTGAGAAGTGAGAGGTATAATATCTAGATATTGACTCTATGGTGCTCACTCCAGATATTTACCCAATTAGACTATGTGTATTCTAGAGATTGGAAGATTTTATCATACATATCTGATGGGCTGTAAAATGTTCTCATAAAATAATGATTGATGCTATCAAAAAATAATTTCCCTGTGGAGCTACAAATCTTTCGGATTTCTTATTTCACAAATCGTTCTTACCGGTCATAAATAATGTATCTATTCCATATTCTAGACACCAGTCTAATAATATGGGATGTAAAGTAAAGAATTTTAATCATTTAATAACAATAATTTAAAAAAAAAAGTTTCAATAGTTTTATAGACGTATAGGCGTATAAATAAACTTGATACTAAATTTTGTTTTAGTGGCAAATAAAGCCTTCCAATTAATTAACAATTATAATAGGTAAGGTGGAATGCAGGGGAGGATGTAGTGATAAATTTATCTTAATTTTAAAGTAGTTTTAATATTTAATCTTGTTTGTATTTAAACATCCCCTCTAAATTAGGTTGGTTCGAAAGTTTAATTTTACTGTCTAACTGCCTAACAGAATAAAAATATGCTTTATATGTTAGTCTTCAATAGCTTAAAATGTAAAATAATTAGTAGACTAATACAAATTACAGCTACGAGCTTTAATGTAGAGTCAAATTTTTAAAGGAAGGACATTTAAGAAAACATTTTTGCCGCAATGATTTATAACATTTTGTTATGATATTAGTATACTTATATTGGTAGACTATTTGTTTAAAATATAAATAGTGAAAGTACCCGCTATAAACTAGACTGCCAATAACGGAGAGATCAAGGTTTGATTCTGGTTGGTTGTACTGAGGATGATTTTTCATAAATGGCTTTTGAATCTCCCTCCACGCAAATGCGGGTACACTTCCTTTAAATTAAACCTTCTTCATCTATAAGCTATTAGCATAACTAGAGCAAAATCCGAATGGGTAGTAGGCTGCAATGCTAAAGAAAAAAGGTGAAAACGTATATCACATGACTTAATGTATGAATACATGACAATAGATCTAGTAAAGTTGATGGTTGTCAGATAAGAGATTCTTCCTATGAAAATTTGGTAGAATTTCTTCAACACTAAACGTAACCGGTCCCATGGTGCAGTGGTCATTGTACCTGGCTACGAGTCTAGTAATCCTGTGTTTGTTTCCTTGCTTGTGTTCAATTCCTTGCTTGTATCTTTGGTATTTTTCCCGAAAGAGGAATTACCCAGACGGTCACCAGGGTTCGATTAATTAGGCTTAAGCTAGGTTTAAGAGTTTCTACTGGTTCCACACTCTCATACTCACTATCACCATCACCTCATCTCATCGGGACATGGAAAGAATCTCTACGGAAAGGATGTACGATTAGTACATTCGGGCCTCTCCTGTGCAACGCTATATTAGTACTGGCTAATATTTTCACTATTGGGCTACGAGATAAGCAAAACGCGCAATAATAATAATATAGGCAAAATGCGCATTATTATTATTATTATTATTATTATTATTATTATTATTATTATTATTATATAACATGAAAAGTAGCCAAACAGTACCACCAATGTTACATAACCTAGTAGTGTCTGAATACTTTGTTTAGATAAATATCGTTAGATATAAAAGCAGAAAATATAAAACATGCTAGTGGTATACAAAAAATAAAGTGACATTCTTTTGACATGTCTTTATTTGTATGTGTTACGGTCACTGTACAAAAAAAAAAGTAAAAACCTTTGCCCCCCTTGTATTTATATATCACACACAGCTTTTAATTGCTAGAGCCCATAAAGGCCAAAGAGATGTAGAATGGGGGAGGGTTAATCCTATCAAGCTGGACTTTGTTTGACACTAACTTCGTTAGTCGGGGAAAATTACATAAAGAGTATCGCTTTTGCCACCGATAAAGTTATCGGAAGAGGGTCCATAATAAAAGAATCCCAAAGGACTATCCGAAAACTACCTACATGTCAAAATATCACAGCTTATATATTTATGTAACCATAGATTGCATACGACTTAAACAAAAGGTCACTCCTTACTTAAAATCTCAAAGTTAATAATTTGTTTTTAAGTTTATCATTTATTTAGTTTAAGCGTGTTCAAGGGAACTATGGATTATGTTTAATACTATCACATTTTTATTGGGAAACAATGGAACTCTGTTAGTTAATATTAATTGACTGTATCAATATTTTTGAGACATTTTCTAATATTTGATTCAGTATACAAACAAGAGTACCATTTTTATTTTAAGTTGTATGAGTAAAATCTCAATAAATGTCGGAAAATATGTTATTACATTTTTTAATTATGTTTTTATAAAAATGTTAAAGAAGGTTTCCAACAATTCTTATTTTTTAACAAACATATATAAGGTTGACCTGGTGGTCTACGGGTAAAGTGTCATCAGACTTCTATGCTGGCGGCCGGGGTTCAATCCTCGGTCCCGGCATAGATTTATCTGATTACCAAACCCTTCCTTCACCTCTGATAAGACATCTTGTGAATGTAGGGAATGCCAAGCCTACACCGTGGTTCGGATTCCACGTTAAACTGTAGGTCCTCCATTTAATCTCACAATCACCCTACCATTACACATTAGCGTAAGTGCGTATAACCCGAACGGGTAGTAAGACGCGGTGCTAATAATAATAATACTAATAACAAACATATATAAGAAAAAATTACCGTACGTCAAAACAGAGATTTAAGCCTCTATCGCCTTGTTTAATGCACCTGTCCACGTGTCGTTTTTTATTCTCTATCGACATAATTACCGGATCAGAATATAATCTGAAAATACGTATTTGTTACAGAGTACAGATCGTTTCTCAACAATAATAAACCCTCCTCAGTGGCCGCATGGTTTAAGGCTTCCCTCTCGCGATAGACAAGACTGCCGATTAGGTGGAGATCGAGGTCCGAATCTCTGTCAGGTTTAATGAGGGTGGTTTTTCCAAACTAGTTTTCCACTTTTTATCTCAACGTAAATGCCGGTACACTTCTTCTATGTCCAACCGTCATCAACCAATTAGCGTGATTAGTATTTAGGCGTTTAACCTGAATGGGTAGTAAGAGGCAGTACTAAGAAACCTGTCATCCTACCTTTGTTCCTTCTTGTTTACATCCCGAATACGTCATCACCAAGGTTTCACCATCATAAACAATGTGTTAGATATCAATTGAGGCATTTTAAAATTAGCATGTGTGACCCCGTCAAATTGTTTTTATCAACGCTTCTTACCACTTGTTCAGGCTATACCGCGCATATATGATAATTACTTTACTAGGGTGGTGACGAGGAAGGAAGCATTTTAGAGGTAAACTACATGCATTTGCATCGGAGGATATTGGGAAACCATTTAGGAAAAACTACCCTCAGTAGACCCGACTGGGAAACGAACCCCGTCATCAGCAGACCAGTATAATATAATAGTGACTGACGCCTTAGAATCCCAGTTAAATTGAATCTAGACTAAGTCCAACTTGTTTTGTTATATTCTGCATCAATTTTTCTTTTATTTATTACCTAATCAGAATATACGGGGTGTTCCCGGTTTAAGCGGCTAAACTTTGGGAAGTGGTAGTGGATCAAAAAATAACTCAAAATGTATTTTGGAGATTTGCTGATTTAACTTCCTTTTCGCGCAAACAACAAAAAACCAAATACAAACACGTTTTTCTGCAGAGGTCCTCGAAAGTGGCTCAATATTAATTTTCCTGGGATATAGATCGTTCGTGCTGATCCTGTCGCTTGACCTCTGCTTTCACCTGATTTAACGCCATTAGATTTTTGTTTGTTTGTTTGTTTGGGGCTCTCAAGCAATAATTGTATGAAGTACCTTTCAATGGCCTTCAATCATTACAACAAAGGATAACGCAAGCGTGCAAAGAAACAACAGTTACACAGTGTCGGTCAGCCACTCGTTCTTTCATTGTTAGGTGTAATGTTTGTCTCTAGATTGGAGGCCGTGAATTTTAACAAACTAAATAAATTAAATTAAATTAATGTTTTATTTAATACCTACCTACTTTGTTTTTGTTTAATTTTTTGCTGTTTACGCGAAAAAGAAGCTATTAAACAAGCAAATCTCCAAAATACATTTTGTGTTAGTTTTTCGATCTACCACCACTTCCCAAAGTTTATCCGTTTAAACTGGGAACACCCTGTACATATAAGAATATACTTGTACCAGTGGACACGTGAACAAAGTCATCATTATAGTCTTATTTGGTTTGCCGGAGATGGGGAGATAGAGGTTTGAATTTCGAACAGGTGTAAATATGTGCTTTTCTAAATCAATTACCATTTTCCCTCCAAACAAATTCATATACACTTCCTCTAATATTCTGCCTTAATAATCTCTACACAATTATTGTAAGTATAATGATAGTCCAGACAGTTAGTAAGATGTGAAGTACAAAGAAATAAACGAGCAGAGTATGCAGAGTATTTTAATTCCAATTAAAAAGGAAATTAGATTGTTTTTAACTAAATAAACTATCAAATGTAAGGAATACAAATTAATCTGTGCACCAACAACAAAAATGAAATTATAGCTAGGTAAACTGGCTGTTTTATAAAATAATATGGCAGTATGCAAATATATTGTGCCACCAATATTAATTGTGGAAATTGCAGAAACCTTTTTCCAATGTATTAATTATGAACTTATCATAACAAAATAGCATTGAGTATCGAGTTTAATGTTACACAACTCATCAACATTAAGTGTAATTATGAACCAACGTATCAGTTGCAGGGAATTTGGTTTCTATTCGATAAATTATGATGTCCCAATTAGAGAAGTGGAAAAATTATCGAGAAATCATGAGCTAGACAAATAACTAAGCCCTCGTTCCACAAT
Organism: Timema poppense; assembly: GCA_902141375.1. NCBI lineage: Eukaryota > Metazoa > Arthropoda > Insecta > Phasmatodea > Timematidae > Timema > Timema poppense. The sequence goes on from CABFOV010000349.1 coordinate 200,940, forward strand.
TATTATATATTGTATCTTTATTATTCTTAGTCATTTGATATATTATACAGGAAAAATACTATTACCGTGCAAAAGTTGTATTTATTGTAATTATATAGGTACAAATATTTTATGCAAAAATTAATGTGTACACATAAAAAATATCAAGATTTTCTTACATAAAAACACTAAAATAACATGAAATTTCTATACCAACCTTCACGAAAATGCGGCTACACTTCAT
>CABFOV010000349.1:201167-216995 GCA_902141375.1 Timema poppense
TATATATATATATATATATATACCTTTATCATCCCTAACACATCACTGTAACTATTATTTTTATTTTATATCACCACGTGTTACTACTTGTTAGGGTTATACGCACATAATTATGATAACTACTTCTCATATAGGGTAGAGATGAAAAAGGAAGCATTTTAAAAGTAATCTACCTGAATTTGAGTGAAAGGAGAGTGGGAAACCATTTAGGACAAACTAATCTCAGTAGACCCTACTGGGATTCAAACCCCGATCTCCCCGTCATCAGTAGGCCAGTTTAACACGATAGTGACGCCTTCTTAGACCATTCGGCCACTGAAGCGGCTAGTGTAATTAGTACATATGAGTGCAGCCTTAACGGGCATTAGGGGCGGTATGCAAGAGGTAAAACAAAAGCTCAAATCGTCCGATTGTAGGAGTAAGACCCGCCTCGATGGCGTAGTTGGCTAACGCGCTAGTCGTGTTGAGCTCGACCGTCGAGGACGGGGAGATCGAGGTTCAAATCTCGGTCGGGTAAACTGGGGGGAGGGGGGGGTTCCCTAAATGGTTTTCCACTCTCCCTCCACGCAAATGCGGGTTCACTTTCTCTAATTCAACCTTCCCAATTCCCAATCAATAAGCATAATTAGTACTTAAAGCGTATAACCAAACGGGTAGTAAGACGCGGTGCTAAATAATAAATAAATAGGAGTAAGCACTAAGCTATGTTGCTATGTTACGCGATTCTCACAGAAGATGACGGACCATAAACATACCACACCACCACGAGTGGGCAGGTGCGGTAGAAAACGCGTGATATCGACCAATTTAAAGAGAGTTTGGTTTCGAGAACAGCGTAAAAAACGAAGCAGGACATCAACTAAGCTTCAGGTGGTTGCTCTTGAACATGGACACAATCCGCCGTAAGCTTTCCGAAGTCGTATTAAAAGCAAGAAGATCTCGTAAAAAGCAAAAACTGACACCTACCAAGAAAAAAACCCGCCTTGATTGGTCCATGTCACACAAGAACTGGCTGTATATCTGAAAACTGGGTAAAGGTAAGTAAAGTACCAAAAATGTATTAGAAGTAAAATTATCATTTTTATAACATTAGTTTTGAAGTAATTTTTATTTGGCGTTTTTGTCAATCTGCTTATTGTCAAGTGAATAACGAAAATACTTGTTTCAGGTATTGTTCAGTGACGAGACGATTATCTCTGTTGTTGCAGAAAACCCCCAGTAGATAAGAAGAGGCTCATACTAAATACTAGAAGGAGGATAAAGACTGTAAATAAAGTAAAAGTGTATATAGGTATAGTTTAGTAAAAGTTGAGTATCGAATAAATTAATTATTTCGTTAAAATTAGAAAATTGCGAATAATTTGCACACGTCTGTAAGTTGCAATATGTCAATGGATTTTTAAATTCCCATAACATGTTTACATCCGTATTGGTGGTCACATTGTCAAACAGGCAAACAAACGTAGCTTTATTATGATTTAAAAAATTTAAAACCTAATATATTGCATAACTAAATAGAAATGGCAAATCTACAGAGTTACATGTTTAGTATAAAAAAGGAATCCTGTAAATTGAACGAGTAGAACTCTCAAACAAAGTGGAACGAAAATCGGCCTTGTGTTTTAAATAATATGGAATATGTCTTGAGACGTAATTGATCTTAGTATTGTCAGTTCTTAACATCCATATGTAGCATTTTTTATGTTAATATTTCTGCTATCGCTATCTTAATTATTTATTATTGATGCTAATTCTGAAAATTCACTAGTTTATAAAAGTTTTTTTAATGTTTTGTTTTTGAAAAAAAAAATCCACTCTTTCATATTTACATTAATTTGTTCACTTTCCACTTTATGAAACATTAATAACATAACTGTTTACTTATTTTAATAACCATACAAGTATCCAAAGGTTAGAAATAATATATTTTACTTGTTTTAAAAGCACCATCTCTACCACAGTTTTTGATGCAATTTACTAGTCAAATATTTAACGCTCATTCAAAAGTACTGGCCAAGCTTTGAACTAGATAGTACTTTGAGCACCGAGTTCAAACCTTGCTCTGAATGAATTTGTTTAATGAATGCAAAGAGGTTTTATTTTCTCTCTGCAATGGAAGGGTTTTGGATTGTTGTTCAAAATAAGAATAATTGAAAAGGGAACTCCTTTCAACATCCTTTTCTACTATGGAAAAATCGTATGACGTCCTATTTTAAAATGGAGTTATATTTGTGAATCAGCAAAGTTAACATTTTTAAATGTAATATAAAGTGAGATTCAAGGCTGATAATTAATTACTTGAAGATGTATCTCAACAGGAGAGCTACCAGAAAGATGAGTTTATTTAAAACCACTTATATATAGTAAAAACTTTTTCACTAAATTTCTACAGAAGAATCATCAATTTGGTAGGAAAATTCTGTTGATTTTATCATTATTGTAATGTACCACTAAATCAAAGTGATGAAGTAAATTCACAATATAATAACATTTCTTAGGATATTTATATTTTCCTTATTCGATTATCGTTGGAAAAAAAGACAAAAACTCTTTGGACCTTGATAACTCTTACTTTGTTGTAAATTAACCAAAATCAAGATAGAAAAAACCAGCTCAATGTTATGTTGTGTTTTATTGTATTAAATATATATTGTCGTTTTCTAATCTGACTCAGATGTTAAATTAATTTTGTAAAGCTAAAGTATTTTTCAATAACATAATCTCCTTGTCAAATTTTGTTAACTGATTCAGAATTTAATATATCTTATTCATGGCTATAATTCATTAACTTTAGTTTTATTCTAATTATAAAAGTAGGTAGTGCAATTGTAGTTAAGGTATATTTGTGAAATTGAGTAATGATAGCTAAATTTGGTATTTTACATTGCTTAAAATTCATCTGTCTCTAGTGTATCATTAGTTCAAAGCCAGTGTAAGACCTATATATACGGCAGGAAGACACTAGTGGTCCCAAGACAGTATTCGTGTGAAACGCTGGCAGCCAGGAACACTTTAAGAACTATAGCTTCAGGAGTACCTATATTAATAAATTAATCTAGTTCTACTAGGCAGGTAATTAATTCTTTTTAGCACGGCGTCTTACTACCTGTTCGGGCTATTCGCTGGTAATTAGTAAGTGGTGCCCATAATTATATCCGAGAAATATAATACAGGGTATCTCATATATTATTATCTTAAAAAGTACTGTCACAGAGATAGTGGCAGTTAATAATCTTATAGCCCATCTCGTGTTAATAAAATTGTTTGTATGTATAATATATATATGTTTGTATGTAGGCCAATGTATATATTTAGGATATATAGTCTACACCGTCAACTATGGATGTGCGAAGTCTACTTTTTTCAATTCGAAACGAACTCGAATCAAATACATGAAATATATTCTTGAAGCTAAATTAAAGTTCAAATATATGTTGTTGGTAATTTATTTATACTTTAGAAATTGTTACATTGTTCTTATTTGTATAACTTAAGGCATTATAAATGCTTGAAAAATGTTATTTGCACAATTGTTTGTAATGTTTCGTTTTATTCTGATAAATAACATTATTAACACAACTTAAAATCCAATTACTTCAGATTTATCTATATTTATATAGACTTTTAGTGTATATAACAGCTCAGAATGAAAATTAATCCATCATAAATTGACTATTTTAGTTGTAAATATTTTTATTGGCAAAGCTTCGGTCAAAGATGGAATTTTTTCGGAGACAGGTTGAAGTTGATATTTTTTCGAAGTTTCGCATACCCTACTGTTGATGGTAAATATAATATATTTGTGACAATTTTATCTAAAAACATTACCTTATTAAAATTTCATGATTCTAAAATCAATTATATGAAGTTCTAAAAGTAAATCCTTGCATTATTCTTTGCATGACACTATTTAACCAATTTTTTTTTGTCATAAGTACGTCTAACGCCAAGAGTAATGCCGTGTCGTTATTTTTTTATTTATTTTTTTTACGGCTCTGAATTTTGATTTCAATAAATACTTCATTTGTCGATCATGGAGGGATTTTAATCTGATATTATGTCTTTAAGAATTCAAAATAAAAAATAGATCTAAATAATGTGTACCATAATCCAGTAATAAATAACACGGCCGTGTCTCACACACTCTGTTTCCGACCTGCCTTCCTCTACCACTTGTGTCACTAAGAGCTGTTCCTTCATCTTAAAAGGGCCCGGAGTCATGGCAAGGAAGGTTAGACACACTGATTAGCTTATGAGAGCCATGAACAACACCGCTCTGACAGACAGGAGAAGAAAGAAAGACAAGAGAAGGAGGGATAAATCTGTAAGCTGGAGGGTTGACACAACCCTCTCTCACTCTTACGAATCCACTCTTATTCGAGGGGGTGGGGGTGGGGTTAATTTCTGAGCGGGATTACCGGCGCTTCTATGGTTAAAGGTGAGAGGAGTTCTACAGCAAAGTGATCCATGAAAATCGTCCCATAGCGTCAGTTGAGAAGTAGTTTATTTGGGAGAGCTGAATTGTATCCATTCTGAATGGTCTCCATTCGACACTTACCATACAAACAGCCTAAATAAAAATTATGAATTAAATCCCCCCCTCCCCCCAAAATCCTTAGTTGTATCCGCTTAAAATGATCTCCATTCTGACACAAATCAAGAACACAGCTGAAATGATAATCCTAAACTATATCCACCGGAAATATATCCACAAAATCATGAATTGTATCCACTCAGAATGGTCTCCACTCCGACACTTCTCAAATAAACAACTTTAATGAAAGTCCTGGTTTATATCCACTAAACACAGATCAATACATGAATGATCCCATTCCAAAATGTAGGCACCGGTACGCTTTTGATGCTAATAGAAGCGTTTAAACCAGCACCAATGTTCACGGGGGGAAAGGCGTCAATTTATTATTATTTGGTGTGATACGATTTGAATCTCGTTCGGGTGTATTAAATGTGTGTTGTTTTTTTCTAAACATTTCCAACTCTCCCTTTTAAAAATATACAAGTACATTTATTCTAAACCTTAACTTCTTCATTTGTATCATATCGGTGAAAATATTCCGATAGTTCAGACGAAGGGTAATATTTTTGTACGCAAAAAGCAACTTTTGCAGTGGAAATCATCTCGCCACAACTATCGACTCGCCACACTAGACTATGTTAGGATCGGATCAACACAACACACTTAATTTTTAAAGGAAAATAGAGGTTTTTCCGTAATTCAAATGAGAACGAAAAAATATTTATAAATGAGTATAATTTTTTATTACCTCGTACAGAGACGTATGGTTCGTTACTGGCCCATATTTCAGGGGGAGTGGGGGGATTCCTGTCATCATTAACGTAACTGTCGAAGACATCATCAGGCATGTATCCAGGGGGCACTTGAGGAGCTAAAGCTCCCCAAACCCTAAACGAAAATTAAGCATTATTATAAAATGATGTAAAATTATAAAATTATTCTGAATGAAAATTGACGGTTAAACTTCGTGCAAACTACATTTTTAATTCCAAGAGTGTAAATTTATTCCATTATTTCCTTCAAAGGTGTTTCGTGGTTTTTTTGGGTGATTTCAAACCTGTAGCCGTGTGATCAATTTATAGTTATCACGTTTGGCAACACTGGAGACTATAATTACTTTCTCTAGAGCCTAAGTCACTTAAGTTGGCCTATACTCAGGAATTCCTCCATACACGGAGATAAAAATATGTCAACATTTCGTTAAAAAAAATATTACAGTTGACCTATGCTTTCATTCACCAATAATAAATATACTCTTTATGAATTTTAATAGAAAATCTATCAGTTTTTATTTTTTTTAAAGTATGTAAAATTAATATATTTTCTATTAAAAGTCATAAAAAGTATATCAATAATTAGTTAATGCAAGAATGGGTCTACTTCAATATATTTTTGTACGAAATTTTGATATATTTTTCTCTCCACGCAGGCCAGATTCGTCCGCCCTCTCCCCCCGCTGTTTAGTCTTGCGATAAATGAGCAACAAAAGGCCCTCCCCCCTTTCCGAAAGAAAATTCTGGATATGGACCTGGAAGGCATAGTCTGTAGACTCAAATATGCCCATATTAAAATCTAGATTAGCCTAGGTTAGGTTGGGTTAGGTTAGCTTATTTCACAATAATCGCATTAGACATTGCGATGACAAGACGCGCGTGGATAACATGACCATGGGGTACGGGAGACGCGTAGTGAGTCGATGAGTATCTGACTGGTAATGGCATGTAGTGTGTTGATAGATAAACAGTAGGATGTAAACAATAGACATGTGGCTAGTTGATAGATAAACAGTGGGATGTAAACAATAAACCGTGGCGAGTTGATGTATGACCGTTTGCAAAAGAAATAACGTTAACTGTAGGGTATTGAGTGTGTGAGAAATTGGACTTGCTGAGGTTTGCCTGACGTCCGGTAGAGCTCAACTGAATGATGTTACCTTCAAAAAGTGAAATAGTGTAGTATTTAGTTTGCTCTTATCTAGATAGTTAACTATTTAACTTTTCAGTTAAAGTGTTATTATGATTATTATTATAATATTATTATTACTACTACTAGCCCCATGTATTACTAACCGTTCGGGTTATACGCTAATGTGTAATGGTAGGATGATTGTGAGATCAAATGGAGGACCTACAGTTTAACGTGGGATCCGAACCATGGTGGAGGCCTGGCATTTCACACATTCATTAGTTGTGATTAATACAGGTCTTGTCAGAGGTAAAGTAAGGGGTTGGTAATCATATAAATCTGTGCCGGGATCGAGGATTGAACCCCGGACCCCTCAGCACAGAAGTCTGACACCTTACCCCTAGACCACCAGTTCACCAGTTAAGGTGTTAATTTTTAAGTCACCGATCGTCTATTTGTTTCGGACCCATCCTGTATAAAGACAAAACTCGAAAGCTAACATTTGTGTAATACAAATTAGTTCATTAATTCACAACCACGATCAAAAATTAACGTGTGTTAATATATTTCCTTTTTTTTTAAAGGTTAAATCTATGAGAGGAAACATCTCACCAAAAGAATTCTTAAGGATTTACATTTAAAATATTCCGTGCTTGTTTAAGTAATCTCCTTTCTGTAGAACGTCTCATCAAGGAACTACTACGATAGTCGTTCACTTTACACTATATAACTACATGAGTTGCATAGTCTTAAGGGGCAAGATTTTCAATTAATTCGTGTTCTGGTAAATGGGTGAGGGGGAAGTCCTCGGCAAGTAATGTTCTATTCTAACCCAACGTTGGGTCGGAGGGTAAGGGGTGGGTTAGGGCTTATGACCAAGCTTAATGGAGACGTGGGGCATAAACTAGTGAAGTGGGCTATTCGCACCTTCTCCCTTCTGACAGAACATGTGGACGGAGAGAGAACCTGAGTATGAGAAGAAGTCCCACACTTAAGGTAGGTGGGGAAATGAACTAGTAATTACATATTATTCCTTTAGAACAATACAATTATATACTATGTCGTAAAAAATGGTCATTTTAGTTATTAATAGATATAATCAAAAGTCAACTTAGATTATACTTACAACAACAAAAAGGCCACCTAGAATATTAATTTTTTACATTTTGAGAGTAATTAATCATTTTTCTTCTATTTCAATAAAGAAACTAAAATACATATGAACACGATATTACACGTTTTTTAAAGTTTAATAATACTGTTCACAACTTGTGAATGTGTGGAATGCCAGGCCTCCACCGTGGTTCGGATCCCACGTTAAACTGTAGATCCTCCATTTCATCTTACAATCACCCTACCATTACTCATTAGCATAAGTGCGTACAACCCGAACGGTTAGTAAGACGCGGTGCTAATAATAATAATAACAATAATGGATCTTGTGTGTATGGGCCAATTATATTGCAAAACGGGACAGTATAAAGTCTATTAAAGTATTATTAAATATCTTCGAAAAACGTCTTTATTAGCCCTAAAATATGTAACCACACATTCAATTTTCCTCGAGGCTATCATGAGCAGTGTTTGAGTTGCTTGTGTTGGATTGTAAACATCCTGGTAGGTATCTTCAATAATGCGTTCCACTAGCTTTAATACAGTTATACCAATCCCTTTTTCCAGGCAAAGTTTCCCTCGAACTCTCCCAACCCTCCCTTCCCCTTGTCTTACATTATTCACCAGTCAATATCCTGGTTAAACAATATTACACGGTGAACACACGCCCAATTTGACTGCGGGAAGAAGGGCAAACACTACAAGACAGCCTAAGCCCGAGCGAACGAAAACGAACCGCCCGAAGGAATTCAAATTAGAAGTGATTTAGGTGGCCTTGTCAGGCTGGCTGACATGCAAGGCGGGACTAGTCGCTCTTATTGACATACGCTTGCTGCGGTTTGTGTGGGGGTAGAAAGAGGGGAAGAAGCTATGGCGTGGCAGCTCGATCAGCCGCAGGTCTCTCTTTGCTTGCACTTCATCACTTGACGTAGGACCAGGTGGTGCGGCAGGCATTGATGAAGAGGGTATGGGGGTTCGATGTCGACCACAAGGAGAAGGCTAATTGTTATACCGATGGTTGGAAATAAAAAGGTTCGTATTAAAGTCGGCCATAGAGTGTCTGTGTTTGGAAACCAAGCCACTTTTATCTAAATGAGTGATAGAAACACCATAAAAACATTAAATCAAATTCTTACTTAATGAGGACTTTGTAAAACCAATACTATTAATTGGTATATTCTTATTTGAAAAGCCCAATTCCGGAGATGTTTCCGAACTGAATTCAGTACAAGTCAACAATTACCGTGTGTACGACCAATTATAGACTAATAGAGTAGAGAAACAAGTAACCATCTTTAGAACTTACACGTAATTTGGTAGTAGCGTGGCTCATATTTTTTTAGTGATGTTTAGCTCCTACAAACTCATGCGCCCAAGATATACACGTAATCTCATTTAAATCATGTAGCCTATATTTTAATTTTTCTAGCTCCACATCTTACCACCCATTCGTGCTATACGCATACGTAACAATTATGCTAAGTTGTTGGTATCAAGTAAGGTTGGATTTAGAGGAATTGTACTCACAATTGCGTGGTAGGAGAGTGAACATTAATTTAGGGTAAACCAACCTCAGTACATCCGACTTGTATTTGAAGATTCGAAACCGGTTAACCCTATCATCAGTAGTCAAGTATTTGGTGAGAGTGACGTGTTGGGTTATTCGACCATCGAAGTGGGTGTTAGGTACCAAATCATCGTCCGTTTGTACCAACATTTGCGATAGGAACTAAATTATGAGGGTAATCGCAGTACGAACACATAGGTAGATATACTATTTTAGACAATGCGTGGGATCGAAACAGCCCCTTCACAATCTAGTTATTGGTTTAACTCACTACGTTTTACTATCTGTTCCGGTTATACGCGAAAAATGTACACTACCGGGGTAGAGAGGAAGCAAGCAGAATGTTAGATGAAGTGTACCCTCTATTGTGTGTGTTTCTGGGGGGAGGGGGGGGATAGGAAGCAATTAAGCGGTGAATACCCACAGTATTACCAACAAAGATTCAAACCATCACCTCCCCGTCACCAGAAAGTGAAATCATGTGGGTCAACACCTTAGTCCAAGTTCCCATCGATGCAAATCCCTTGTAATAATTGTTTGTTAACTCTTTTATTATTTTCTATAAACATATACAGATACACACAACTAAAAATATGAACGAAAAGTAAATACAAAGTGCCCTGCACCAATCTCCTTAAGGTTCTCGTAAGAACGATTTGCAATTATTATTATCTACCTCGGTGGCGTAGTTGGCTAACGCGCTAGTTTCGTGCTGAACCAGACTGCCAAGGACCGGGAGATCAAGTTTCGAATCTCGGTTGGGTGAACTGGGGGTGGTTTTCCCTAAATGACTTTCCACTATCCCTTCACGCAAATGTGGGTTCACTTCCTCTAAAATTCAAACTTCCCTATTCCTAATTCATTAGCGTAATTGGTACTTAAGCGTATAAACCGAATGGGTAGTAAGACGCAGTGTTAAATAAAACAAAACGCTATTATTATTTCAATTTCACCGTCAGATTCGATTAAAATAAAAAGAGCTAATGAGATTAACATGGAGGTTTGTTTATGAACAATTCATCATTTTTTAACTAATTGATGGATGTAGGATCTATACCAGTGGTTCTCAACGTGTTCCTCACGGACGTCATGTAGCCTGCTGAACTATACTCGTATTTTGTAAGCGAATTCAACTGAGCATTAATACGTTACTTACCTGTGACGTAGCGGAAAGTCAAGATAGGATTTTCAATGTGTGTTTTTTTTAGCATCGCGCTTCTTACAACCCGTTCGGTTTATACGCTTAAGTACTAATTACGCTAATGGTTTTAGGGATTTAGGAGGTTATATTTATAAGAAGTATACCCACATTTGCGTGGTTGGAGAGTGGAAGACCATTTTGGAAAACCACCAAACAACCAATGAGCTAGTTATCCGTGCTCAGCGTCATTCTTCACTCATATTTGATGGCATAGTCTGTGAAGGATTTGTGGAAATCGGATGGTACAGGGATAGAACAGTGTAGCTGCAAAATCAGGCGTCAGTGTCAGGGAGAGTGGAGTTCAAACCCCGGGCGTTTCTCTCTCTGGTACATTTCCTCCAAAATGCTACCGGACAAGCACAACAACCAGTCCCCGGCCGCTAATTTATCACCGTGAAAGGGTAGATCCACATTACACCAATGATACATTTATCGCCCATGCAGGGAATCGAACCTAGGACCCTTAATTCGGTAGACAGACATGCTACCAACTGAGCTAAAGTGTCGGATTCTAAATAGATAGTTTCCAAGAACTGCTAAACGTATCTTATCAACCAAGTATATTCAAATTCTTTCTTACGTAGGAAGGGTGATGAGGGGAGGGTTATTAAAAGTTTCAAACATGCAAGGCGTAACACCCTTAGCCCGGTAAAAGGGTGTGTTGTGGAGATAAGGGTCGAGGGGATGATTCATTCCAAGAGACCAGGGTGGGAAACCTCATAGCCTCTAGTTTTAATGGCACTAATGACTAATTGCGTCCATTAAAAAGAAAAAGAGGTCCGAAAATTTTACTTTTACATCTAATGTACTGCATATATCACACGTAAATAAATATGGTTTTATACTATCTATAGGTTTGTAGGACTCTATAGATGAACCACCAATGTTGGTGTGTGAGGACCTGCAAGGTATAGTATCGTACACGTACGGTGCGTGGTTTTCCATTCCACTTTGAAAGCGGAAAGAAACGTACGATACTGTCATGGCGGCCGTTGCCTGCCCCCCACTACACCCTCTCAAACACTCCTCTCACACATCAGTAGGTTTTTTTCAGCCATTGAGGAATCATTTCGACAGTTGCTCAAATAATTTCAAGTATCTGCTAAAGCTGAAATATTTATTTTGGTCTCTCAGTATGAGTTAAAAGTATTAGAATGCGAATCCAGCTATTACCCTGGACATTTTCACTTATATCCTCAACAAGCATTGCAACCCCATACATCCAACGATCAGCTACCCATGATATCTCTACCTCATCAAAATGTTCCTCAGTCACTCCCTCAACAAACAATGTATCCTCTTGCTGCCCATAATCAACTTTCCATTCCTCCTCAACCAGCTCATAATGTTCTTAAACAGCCACCACCATCCACTGCATTTAACCTTCATCCTCTTATGCTTTTTTTTCTCATGATGTTCCTCAAGAGCAAATACGCCAACCTCTAACTAAAATATACGAAACACTTTTTATCGTCGTGGATCAAATCCTCAAACAGTGTAAAAAAACCTCTCCAAACCCTTTTATTTTCTTATTGGTATTATGTATCAATTTCTTTTTCTCTGGCTCTACCAACATATCCACTACCACAATGTCCTCATCAGAGGAAGAAGACAAGGTATCACTCATTATAATTAACACAACAACAGTAACAATACACTCGCTTATTCTCACCACGCTGCTCTCAGGTGGCCAAGGAGGATTGTAGGGTGTGGTGGGGGGAACAAGCTTTTGGGGCATACGTCGTATCTACGATCTCGGTGTGCGGGACAGTCGCGGCAATACAATACTATAACTGCTACTATACTGTTAAGTCGCGGCAATACAATACTATACTGCTACTATACTGTTACCATACTACTACTGTCCTGGTACAGTACGTATACGAAACTATGCTGGTGTGCGAGGAGCTTAAAGAGTAAAATAGAACACATTGGTTGTAATGAGAGGTGGCCAGACTGGAGCGACCGAGCGCGCGTGCTTGAAAGATAGAACTGGCTCTATTTTTCAAGCGCACGCGTTCGAGCCGGAACAGTCTAGTTTACAGGCGCTGGGCAATATTATTGTATTATTGTATGATGGTTCATTGAGTACTAGGAAAACTTCTAAATTTGACATGATATTTTACTTTTTTATAATTATCAATATATTTAGCACACTTGCTAATAACGGCCTAATTTAAATTGGTAATAACATAAACCATATATATATATATATATATATATATGTAAAAGTTATATGTTAAAATATTTCCAATATATATAGATATATATAATAAAAGTAGGGTTTTACAAATAAGAATCACCATTAGCGTGGAGAGAAGATGAGAAAACCACTACGATAAATCACTTGTCAAAAACCACCCTCAGTTCACTGAGCCAAGATTCGAATATCTGCCTCTCCGTCAACAACTATCGAGAGCTATTTGCTAATCACTCGCACTCTTGTCAGTCTGGCCGAACCCAGCTCAAAATAGTCCTACAAGCTGTGAGAAATATTTCACACCTGTATATTTTCTGCAACACAAGTACACGTGTAGCTACAAATGAGGGACTTGTTGCTGAAAATGAAACTGCACCCTTATAGAGTGAGTCTGTAAAACAAGCTCATTAGCTGGCGAACTGTGTTACAGGAAGGTCAATAATTGTTACCAATCCGCTTCAGTGGCCGCGTGGTTAACGCGCCACTATCGCAGTAAACTATACCGCTGAAGACGGGTGGATTGAGGTTCGAATCTTGGTCGGGTGTACTGAGGGTGGTTTTTTCCTAAATTGTGTTCCACTCTCCCTCCGCGCAAATGCGGATACACGTCCTTTAAATATAACCTTTTTAATCCTTAAAACCATTAGCGTAATTAGTACATAAGCGTTTAAACCGAACGGGTAGTAAGACGTGTTGCTAAACAAACAAGTATTGTCATCATTCTTCTGTCTAAGACCCTAGGTAGAAATTGTTTACAAGTGCCCTTGCTGTGAAAATTTCATGTAATTGAGAGTGTGTTGGATTAGTTAAGTTTATACTTGTATGATTTTTGTGTGTGTATTGTTAATAAAATATGGATGTTGGTGGATGATGAAGACAATGATGTAGACCAGAGCCCTCTTAAGGGGGTGAAGGGAGAGGGGGCAAAGGGGACATGGCCCATGGCTTCCCTATAGAAGGCGGGGTCCTCTTAAAAGAGTAAACATTAAATATAAATCTAAAACTGAAAAGTATCAATGAACTATTAGGTAGTTCCAAAAAGTATTTTAAATTTAGAGAAAGAAAGTTTCAATGGAATTCAATAAGCATAAGAATTATATAGCAAAGTATTGCATAAGGCGGATGAATACGGGCGTGGAACTTGGACACTTGTTTACGTCCGTGGTTATTGTCAGGTCAAACAACAAACGGTGGATTGAGATATAAGACCACTGCCACATATTTTGGTAAAGATCTTTTCTCTTGTTTACAGACACAAAGACACAAAAAGTGCCACACAGAGGATTCAGAGGGTTGAGGAAAGGGAATTTAAGGGCCTCTCTTTCATACATAAATATTAACTTAGTTTAGTATTTAAATAGTATGCTAATACAAACTAATAGAACTATGTTGATGGAAAAAAGATAAATGATTCCTTCATTTGTTAAACTAGACTATTTTTATAATTACAACACTCATAACCTTTTTAAAAAAACTGTTGAAATATTGCCTTTTATGCACGTGTGTTTTGACTTCGGAAGACTTGTTTCGGTGAAATAGAAATGTTGTGGTAGGAGAACTCGATATGAGGGCACTTGGATAAAAAAAACATTTGCCTTCCTTACAATTTGGGTGGCATTGAATTCGTCAAAATAAAATATCTGCTTTGTACCTTGTACTTGCTACGATATTTAGTTACGCTAAGAATGTTTCTCTTGTCTTCTTTCTTGCTGCTGACTCATTAATTTTAGTCCGATTCTATTGTATAACTATGGTTATTGACAAAGTTATAATAATTAATTCACCTCTAATTTTTATTTCATACTGCTAAATTTAATTTAATGAAACGTAGTTTTGAAAGTAGTGAAAGTAGCATAAAAAACCTGATCAATCGTTAATACTTTCTCAAATAATATGTTATATTTCAAATATTCAAAAATTGGCTGCCGTCAAACTATCCTTAAAGAAATTTTACTCACAAAAACAAACATATTATTTTGATAAACATATAAATTTTGATAAGTTTAAAAAAAATTAAAAATTAGGTTTTAAAAACTTTAAAAATCACGCACCTACTCAAAATTACCATTACTTTTAAATTTTGAATCAAAATGATGATTTTTTTCTCTAGATAAGGACCACATCATATCTATAAATCTTGAATAGAAACCATAAAAATATTTGACCCAGGTACAGACCAACATTCGGTTGGACAGACATAATGTACGACACTCACGTTTGAGAAAACATCATGATCCATGATAATCTAGTTGTATTAAATTTTCACAATCCCAATACCAACAAAAAAACATTCTTTACAAATAAGGATATATGAATCTGAAACAGTTAAATTCTAGGTTCCTTTGAATTCTTCTCTTTCCTCCAACAATCACAGCAAAAAAAAAAAGACGAGATACCAATTTCCGAGGGATCGTCTGATCTCCGATACAGGCCAATGGGAAATACCTAACTACGTCCCGTACTAATATCTCGTGAATACTGAGTTATTTAAGGTATCTTAACTTGTCGCAAACAAATTAAAACTTCTAGTGTATACAGGAAAAAGTAAAACACAAAAAACTTTTATAATGATTGTCACACTTCTATAAAATTATGAGTTTACTGGATATTTGTCTTTATTTTGTATTTTAATATTTGTAAAGGCTCTTAAGACCTTCAACGCTCTATCCCATATCCCTTAAATAATTAGTTTTTATTAATTATAATTAATGTAAACAATTTCAACTGTTACCATATATATTCAAAATACGTTTTAAAAAATATGGTCTCCTTAAAAAAAGAGTGGCCTTGAAAAACGTGAGGGCCTAGGGTCCCTAAATTCCTTAACACTGCCCTGTTGTAGGCGTAAAGCAGATATCTACCAATAAACAAGTCTTTAAGAAAGACATGCGGCAGTGGACCTAAAATTATAAGACCTAAAGTCACAACTCCTAAACTAAATTTCTTAACTTCATAACACCTAACTTTATAAGATCTAACTTTATAACACCTAATTTTATAGCTCCTAACTTTACTAGATCTAAAGTCACTGGACCTAAAAGCACTGGACCTAAAAGTTAATTTTTCATAGATTACTTTAAAATATCCTTAACTGTTCAAACAGGCAGTGGACCTAAAGGCACAAGACCTAAATTCACAAGACCTGACTTCACTGGACCTAATTTTATAAGACCTAATCCCTCAAGACCTAATCTCACAAGCCAATAAGCACAAGACCTAAATGTGTATGGCATGCCGGCATAAGTCCTAAAACAACATTCTTTTTAACACACTGATAGGAACACAAACAAAGGCGTGAGTCTTGT
>CABFOV010000350.1:0-14320 GCA_902141375.1 Timema poppense
TTAGTTCTGTGTGTGCTGGCTGGCCGCGAATGTCCGCGTATAGAGTAAAATAGTTAAATGGCACTTGTCTAAAAGGAGGGTTAGAACACATTATTGACTTCATAAAGTCATGCACTAGCAAAAGACTGACGGTTTCTAATGCATTTAACATTCATACATCTTCTAAACATTTATGTGTTGCAGTAAGTCAACAGTTATTACTCCTTCCAAGTTAATTTCAATAACAAATAAATGATGTATTTTGTAGGCTGCATTACTACTTATATGTTAAAATCTCATACTCCTCAAATAATTATTGGTTACCTTATTATTATTATTATTGCTTTCTAAACCAAGAATACTACAAGAGCATGATTTACAGATTTATTTAACGTACAGATAGTGCGACAGCTTAACTCAATCGATAGCATGTTTTTATACTGATTTAGGGACACTAGGTTCGATTCCTGACACCGGTGAACTTTTATTTTTAGTGAAACATTTGGTTTTTCTTATAACCTGATTATCTAATGGACAGGGATGTTGAGTCGTTTCAAGTTTTAAGATAGTAACAAAGTAGTGTGCTGATTTTATCACTCGGTTCAGAAAATGCACACATCACATTAAGACAGAGGAATTAATAACAATAGCTGGTTGATAATAATAAACGATGCCACATTAAATACAGATGCTTTGTTATAAAAAATAAGAAGAAACTACAGTATTAATTCTACCATGTTTTTCTTTTAATTTGTGTATGTTAAGAAAAAGCACATTCCGTCCCATCCATCACACTCACACAGTAACAGCCTATTAATGTACATTCAAAGGGCCACATTTTTGTATCGCAGCAGACATGATAAAACTGTGAGGTCATGAGGGTTTTCTAATGTTAAGCTTTTATTAAAGTTTAAGTTGGTGGCCCTAAATTACCAAAAAATGATAACACTATATGATGATGTTCATATGTTTAAGCATACAAATGGTCGGGTCTACAAGAAATTGATAACATTATCTGTTATCACAATAAGCGGCGCCTAATGTACTTTTTTTCAAGTAATTCTAAATATGTATGACAATACCTACCACTTTTTCCGGTTTATATGTGACAAAAAAGTGCACCGAATGGGAATCAAACCAGGTGCAAGCTATGTGAAACAATATTGGTGATAATGAAGCCCAACATAAACTTTTAGATTATGTAGTAACTACTAGCCTATGAATGAATCTACTTCAAAGAAACCACACACAATAGGTAGTTTTATGCCATAGTTCCTATCAAGAAAATACTCTCAATTTGTGTTTACATAGTGATAGGATGTTGAATATAGTAGTAGCAGAGAGGAGGCATATTATGGTCATCATCAATGTTTCTTGTCCAACAGAAGACAAAGATGATCTAGTAAATGATAGTTCGTTTGAAGAGCTAAAACATTTGTTCAACCAGCTCCCAACCGGTCACCTGAAAACCATGTTGGGTGACTTTAATGCAAATATAGGGCAGGAAGATTTTTTAGTCTGATAGTAGGAAAAAGAGAGCTTGCATAATGTCAGCAATGATAATGTAACATGTTAAATACATTTCAACACTACACTCAATGAAGCTCTATAATAGGTTTACGAATATTACTACCAGATCTAGTAAGTTCTAATAATGCGTGGCAGATATAGACTCACTGCAACATCACAAGCGGGAGACGCCCAATTTTCATTAAAAATGTCCCAGTGAACGAGGTAACTCAGCTTCGAAGACCAACACACAACATCTAACACCTAGGCCAGACGATGAGCAAATGAGAGAGGCTTCCTTTGGGGTGTTCCCAACAGCCGTTGGTGAGCGCTGGTGGTTAGGTGGCGTGATGTTAAAGATTACCACCCCTGTTCGTACTTGGAGATAACCTTGCCAAATTTTATTAGTCCCACTGGTATACACCTGTCCTCGGTTCACGTATATCTATTCTACTATAACTGCTGGAACATATTCACGAGCATGTTCTAAGACTACATATTGAAGACCGCGATGGTTGAGGCGTCTGTGTCACCACCTTGCCGCAGAGCAAGCTATGGTGGATACTATACATATTGAGGGATATTGTAGTTCTGCTCAATTTGGGTAGCTATATTAAAACATGTTAGTATTTGTCTAAAAATAGGCAAAGGTAGCATACTTTAAAAATTACTAACATTAGATACATAATATTAGAATATTAAATACCCCCCTCTCTCACAAAAAAAAACCTCTGAAACAAATTAATATGGTTAACATAATTTGCCAAAACTTTTTCTCGTAACATTTCAACAAATAATTAGCTAACTATCTAATCCCTAATAAATAGAATGTGATACATCAATGATGGATATAATATTTAATCTTTGTGCGAAGCCTATTGATAATATTCTCATAACTATAACATTAAAAAAATGACACTTAATGTTAGTCAAATTTTGGCAGATATAATTCAATACATATATAAGTTTATGTTTGACTAAGCTTTAATAATATTCAAATGTTTTACCTTAAAATATAATAAATATCAAATGTAGACTACTTTAAATAGAATAATCCACTGGTCTGTTAATGATTACATTGTTGAATCGTATATTCAGATTTTAACATTTTTTAGCCAAGCAATATTTTTTTATAATACGCTATATTTTAAAGAAAATGAATTCATAATATCCAATTCTCAAAAGAACTAATATTGAATGAAAACAATTTTAAGGGAAAGACATTCACACATTTTTGATATGCATGAACAATTTACTAAACTTATGGTTGTTTAACCATTTATGGAATCAAAACTATTTTGAATATCATCTTTATAAATGTATTGTTTCAGAATTATTGAGAATGTCTTCAACATAAATTTTTTAATTTGTGAAAAAAACTTTTTGAAATAGTATTATTTTTAAAAATTTTACTCATCATCTGAAATAAGAATTGCCACATAATCAATATCAGCTTTTTTTGGGGGAGGGGTATGAATTTAAATAAATTGAAACTAAAGATTACTGAAATATTTTTAATTTGTATATAACATACATTTATATATATTAATAATACAATCAAATATTAAAAGGATGGATATGATAATATAATAACTTAAATTAAAATATCTAAGATATATTATATTAATATATTTTCAGTAATTTAAAAAACATGTAGAAGCAGATTGAAGAACTTTAAAATATTTACTAATGTAATAAACCAATATGCTTTGTCACACATTTTGTTTTTAAATGTTGTGATATATGTAAATGACTAAAACTTGACATGCAATTCATAAAGTACAATTAAAATAATTAATCTTTGAACCAAATCTATTAAGAATATTTAATAAAACATATTTATACATATATCGATATCAAATTTGCACAATCATAGGACACAAACCTAAGTGCATTTAAGTAAGATTCTTTATTAAATTTCATTTATGTTCTAATTCTATACATAATATCAGAAGAAATGATATTCAAACTATCAAGCATACATAGAACATTTATATTCATATAAATATATGTATTGTAGTTTATGTTAGTAAATTAAATCTACATGTTATTAATGTCATATGTATGTGTGTTGTGTGTATGTATGTGTGTGGGTATGTGTGTGGGTATGTGTGTGTATGTGTGTGGGTATATGTATGTGTGTGGGTGTATGTATGTGTGTGAGTGTATGTATGTTATGTCTGTGTGTAAGAAATATATTGTTTAAATTTAAACTGCAAACACCTATAACTGACACTAAATGGTTTTTCATGATGTTACATATATAATTCACTTTTAACGTAGGCTACACTAAGAAGTAATTATAACAATATTAGGTATTATAGTAATCATACTACAAACACACACTTCTTATCAACATTATGTTAGCTTTAATTGAATTATTCATCAAATGAAATGTTTACATTTTCTACATTTTAATATGCTATTGTAAGGGCAAAACACACAGATATAAGCTTTAAGTATATAAAAATAACCATGAAACCTTTTGACAAATATTATAAAATTATAGCTCTTATACATTGAAGGTTCCCTAATGGAAGATTCAATATACTGACAAGTGTGATATACTAATGCTTAGTAAATCAGTATACATTATTATTATTATTATATACTGAACTTAAATCAGTTAAGCTATATAGACATTAAAAAACAGTATACTATAAAAACTATTTTTTTTTTATCATCAGTATACTGACCCTATTGATTTTTCTACAAGCGATTGGTTAGGCTCAAGAAATAGGCTAAAAAAATTTCAATAGAGTCTTGTAGGTATTTTTTAAAAGCACTTATTTTGTGTATATCCAACATACTGTATAATTTTTGAATATACTTGTTTCTACAAGTCTATCCATGACATATTATTTGCATAACTCATGGAGAGTATAATTAAAATCACTAATGATAGATATAAAAGAATGACAAATGAAGCATGATAAAAATAATTAGTTAATTCTCCAATCAGTGTAAATTGACATAGATATATGTACAGGCTAGGAGAGTTTAGGTTCTGTTGATGAATACAAATTATTATTATCAAAATAAAAAGGTATACAAGATTAAAATTGAGATGGTGTAAATAAACAACATAAATTTCATTGAGTTAAAAAGTACATAAACATTGTTTTAATGTTTTTAAAAAAAGGAATAATTTGATTTAAACTAATATTTAACATTTATATTTAAATGGTACCTTTTAACTCAATTTATTTGATAGTTTTATCATGATATACTTCGATGTATCCATCTAGCAACATTCATAACATTAATATTCTTTTTTTAAGATTGTAGAAGAGAAATTTAACATTTACATAAAGGGAAAAATGAATCAATATTTTTTTTTTCCTTTTGTAGATTAAAACAGTTGTAGTAACTACAGTAATGTATGATAATATGTATTACATGTTGTTTGATCTTTACATCAATTTTTGTTTGGCACACTCTGGGCAGATGATGTCATCAGCATCTGTGATAAATCCCCGACCAACCAATGATGTTTTGCATGTAGCACAAATGAAACAATCATTATGCCAGTGTCGATCTTCAAAAGAGATAAATCTTGTGCCTCCAATTCCTAAAATAATAAATATGAAATAAATACAAAGTTAATACATCTCATTTAAGGATTATTCAAGCACAGTAGCTAAACTAATCCAAATACCGTGCCTATTTAATATTAATAGTTATAACATTATTATTTTTAATGTTTAGATAATGTATACTTGCAAATTGTATGAAGAAACACTTATCTACAATAATTTACCATGACTACACTAGAGAAGGGATTGCGCATTTATCAATATTTTAAAATTCAAAATAATTTTCAGTAGTCTTAAACAAGATTTAAAGTTTGAGCTGAAAGATTAAAATAAATAAGTGCACATTTAAAACCATCTGTTTCACACATTAATTGTTTTGTCTTGATTTGTACTTATGTGACAAGCATGTTTTATTGTGTTTTTTTAAAAGGTATATTTAACACAATTTAATTTAAGGATGCACAGATTAGGAGGGTAGTGAAGAGAAAATGTACCCGTGACTGGAGTGAGAATGGATAAACAAAGTGTAAACCTTAATATGGAATATCATTCCCAGTAAACATGTGGCAATTCAAACCAAATCAAATCTTGACCCCCTAGTGTCCCAGGCAAGAGTGCAAACTACCACTCCAGTTCTACTAGCGGCATAAAATAGTTAGTTTAGTACTTTAGAATGTAAATCCCCCCCCTCTCTCTCACACACACACATCTATATATGAATAGGTGATTGTATAGACGCAGTCGAGGTCTCTTAAATAATATTGTGAACACAAATTACAACAAGTCTGTCACTGGGCTTTACCACAAACCCTGTGATTTGAACATGCAAGGAAGTTGAATTACACAATTTTTGCCTGGGTACAGCAACTAATATAATTAATTGGCTGATTGTTTGAAAGGATTCAATTGTTATAAAAGGTTTATTAGAAAAATGATTCTCCTCCCTCTTTTTAGTAAGTGATTTTGAGATTATTATTCAACTATTATTGCTTCTAAATTCTAGGCTATGTATTTATGATAGGAAATATAAGAAATTAAAAACTTAACTAAAAAATAATGTTACTCTAAGGATAAATGTGTGTTTAGTAGCCGTCTTAAAATTCAATTGATGAATGAAAGCTTAAACACATTTTATGATTACCTGTAATAGGCTTAACACATGCAGTACATCTCTTAGCAAAAAGCTCTCCAAAGCACTCTGCACAATATGGCTTCTCATCTCGAGAAGTGAAGCGTTGTCCAGCCAGAGATGTATTACAATTAGTACAAGTGAAACATTCACGATGCCAGGGTTCATTTTTGTAGGTAACACCACCACTTGTAATGATCTACAAACAGAAAACATAAGTTATACTTATTATAATACATACACAAACTTATGAATTTGAAAGTCGTAATTTGTGTGATTTTCATCTCAGTGACAAGTTTAGCCTATTCAGATTCAAAATTGGTGGTATTTACTCACATGAAATATTAAATTGTATTTGGGAAAACATGGCCATTATGGTGGCTGAAAGGTGCCTATAAATACTTAGTATAGTAGATTTATTTATTAAGTTGGGAATAATTTGCAGATAAATTATTTCTATTACTGATTCACCCTAAGCTGATACCTGATGTAAACAAAGCCATGGGGAAGTCTATGCTCTGATTTGCTAGTGAAAGAAACTTCAATGGTATTCTTTCACTGATTAGTCCCACCTTTGTTTTGTATTAAACTTGTTTTAAAATAACATTATAAAACTATTACATCTAAAATTATCCCTTCACCTGATTTAAAAATCGTACTTAAGCTTTGAAAGCACTATTAGAATACCAACAAACTCCTGACTCAGCGTTGAGGGACCCTATGGTACAGTCCTTATCACATGTTAACATCAAGTCAGCAGTGGTCAGCCGACAGTTCATCTTGGCAGTGTTAAGTGCTTGTGAGTGTTGAGTGCTTTCCTATGTATAGTGTTTGCTGAGTCTGGCCTGAGTTTTGTTAAAAATAAGACAGGACATTTAAAAGTATTCAAAAATACAAAAATTCGTAATGACCTACTTTGGTATGGAACTGACTACACGTGGTCGTGCTGGTTTAAAATATTGCACTGTTGTTCCACCAATCATGTATGTCCTTTGGGTAGTGATATGGGAATGTTTGTTTACTTCCGGTCTCAGGTTAGGATGAACCAATAATAGTAGAAAGGCATGTGGACATGTTAGACGCTGACATATTATAACAAATAATAATTGTTACAATGGATAGAAATGTTATCTTTGAGTAATTTGTAATTTCTTCTCCTTCTTAAATCACTATTTCTTTAACACTTAATCATAATACTATAATTTTTTATGTAAAAAGTATTTTATTTTTATTTACAATTTTTCAGCTTGGTTATAAGTGTTTTTGATAAGTGTTCAGTGAAGGTGAGATAATGTGCTTATTATGTTCCAAAAGTCTCAAGTTGACATATAAAGGACTACATGGTATAATAAATGCAAACAAAGGTCGAGGAGACAAATTTAAATTTAGTTCAACTTAGAACTGTCAGCCCTTTTGATTGTCCTTACTTCATGCCTTTGAGTTAAAATAAACTCTTAACATAATGAAAACTTATCTTAAATTTTATTTAAAATGATCATCTAGCTTGCACCTAGGTTTTTGTTCTGATTTGCCAGCATTTAACTTTAAAAAAATATGTATTTATTTTGTTGGCAAATGCGTCTCAGAAAAAATCATTTTCACCATCTTGTGTTTATAGTGCCTGCTATTTCCAATTTGGTCAGTAAATGTTAATGCTAGGTTGATTATATTATTATTATTATTATTATTATTATTATTATTATTATTATTATTAGCACCGCGTCTTACTACCCGTTCAGGTTATACACACTTACGCTAATGTGTAATGGTAGGTGATTGTGAGATGAAATGGAGGACCTACAGTTTAACGTGGAATCCGAACCACGGTGGCATTCCCCTCATTCACAAGTTGTGATTAATACACGTCTTGTCAGAGGTGAAGGAAGGGTTTGGTAATCAGATAAATCTGTGCCGGGACCGAGGATTGAACCCCGGACCCTAGCACAGAAATCCGACACCTTACCCCTGGACCACCAGGTCACCGCTTCTATTATTGATCCAATGAGGCTCATTATCCAAAAATTACTACTTTGGTAAAAGGCGTTATCAATATAATGAAAATTAAAATTAAAAGAACAAGCTGTGGGAAAATATGGTCTAATTGAGGTGGCTGCAAAAGAGAGATAACTAATATTAAAATTATACAAATAGACATTGATTACTATCCAACCACTTAAAAAAATATTATTTTTTGAAGAATAAGAATATATTGACAGCCAGGTCGTGTATGATTTTGATATGCTCCTAAGCAACAATATTGGAGATTTAAAAAAAAGATAGGTGTAAATGCATACATTGAGACCAAGAGCTTTATTATGTTCTATTTCTTTAGGTATTTGTGCCCAAGTTTCTAGAGTAATGACTCTCTTTGACTTATTTATGAATTGCATAAACATAGCTTTAGTGTATATATTATCAACAAAGTAAATAGTATATGTAATGTGCAGAAATGGATGAAGAAACGAGTAATGCTTTGCCATCAGCTAGCTAACAATGTGGATTGATTCCAACTTAATGTGCAACATGAATCTTTACAAATATTTCTGTGGAAGAAAACTTGCCACTTCATTTTTATGAAAGCACTTCTGCTACAAATTGGTAAGACAACCTTGCACAACATTTCTTATGATGATCAATTTAAATATAGCCTCTCATAATTGTGTTTTCAGCAGTAAAATAAATCTTACTGAAGGTCCATAATCACAAATGTTATGGTGTAGTTTATTTTTAATTAAAATATATAACTTTATTGAATATTAAATTTAATTTTACCTATTTTCTTATGAGTTTGTAAATATATTAAAGGTTTTTTTTCTCGGGTAGTAGGGAAGGGTGTGTAGTGACTAAAGAGAAATGGTAAAAAGTCTTTCTTAGGTACTAAAAACCTCCCTCCCTCATTCCTTTCTTAACTTGTCTAACCCCACTCTTAATTGGTTAAACCTTCATGACAATTTGCAATTAAAACACAATGTTTCCAAACATAAATTAAATAAATGATTATTTATAGCTAAAACATTAAAAGCATTTAATTGTTGAAGATATATATATATATATATATATATTAAGAGAGATAGAAGTGAAAGGGAAACATAATATTTTATCAATGAAAGCATTTATGTCAGTTTTATCGCTTTGGGGGTTGGTTTTAAACTTAGAATGGCATATAAATGTTTGGTATTTTTTAAACTGTTCACTAGAAGATTTGAGGAGACTTACTCTCACAGTATACCTTGATTAACAGCAGTGTTTCAGATCATGCCATAGAGGCTGAAATAAAGGAGATGGGGTTTTTAAACCAATTACAAGCAACATTAAGTACTGTGCCTCAACACTAATCAACATTATTCATTAAAATTGCCAAATTACTTTGGAATACCCATGTAAAGGTGGAAATGTGCAACTTGTAGACAATATTATTTCTTATTAAAGAGAAGAACTGCTTATGTCAGTGGCGTCGCCTCAGGACAAGTAAGGCAAGCACTGCTTGCCTATATATAGAATTGCAAGTTATGTCAGAGAGGCCAATAGTATTCGAAAAAAGTTCTACCTTGATTTTTACTAAAGAACTGTTACCACTATTCACGATGGTTACCAGTTCACTTATTGGGTTTAAATCCCTCTCTTGGCAGGATCCTGAAATTCATGACAAGTTCACCAAGAGCCATTTTGCCATCAACAAGGGAGAATACATCTTTTCTGCCCTTGAATTTGACCAAGGACATAAACAGCACAAGACCCGCCTCGGTGGCGTAGTTGGCTAACGCGTTAGTCGTGTTGAGCTGCTTGACTGCTGAGGACGGGGAGATCGAGGTTCGAACTAATCCATTAGAGTAATTAGTACTTAAAGCGTATAACCCGAACGGGTAGAAAGACACGGTGCTAAATATTATTATTATTATAAACAGCACAACGCAAATGAAAGCAGTAATGGAGGCATAATTGGTTTGAACTAAGCTTTGGCAAATCCTAAGCAATTTTTTAAATGAGATTGTAAAAAAAAAAATACTAGTTTCAGTGGAAATTTCTAAGCAATATGCAAACCATGATAGCAACCTTCAGAGTCATAGAAAGTTCTTCCAAGAGCTTGTTGTCGATCTAATCGCTACTAATACCCACCTAACTGCAGATCATTGAAAAAGATATGAGATTGAACAATTGAATACTGAACTATACAACAACGAAGTATAGGATGGTGCTGCACTTGTTCATTCCTTGTTGTCATTTACCTCTTGAACTTTTAAAGAATACTGTAACAAGGTTGGATATTGTTATTAAAAAAATATAAAATTATATTTCATTACGTTTGTGCAGTAATTATATGAGACAAGACAATTTTATCTACCTTCTGCAAGTTTTTAAATATGCTATTAAGGTTTATGTTTTCAGGTAGTACACAACTTAGATGTAAGACTTAGGGCAGTATGCAAAAATGTTACTAAGTGTGAATGGATGTTTAGTGGCGCGTTAGTGTAGTTCTGAGCACACTCACGGTCCACCTTCTAGTCTATAATGATACAAGCAAACCAATGTCACTAAGGGTACACTTAGTGATCTTCTTACATACGACCTTTAGTTTTAAGTACCACACCACTGACACATTGGTAGTTTTCTAGTACTACACTGCAAGACATACATCTATCAAAAACAATAAGAATTAAGTAAGAGTCCAAAATTACTAACTCAACAAGAGCTAGTAGTTTTCATGTTAGTTTCCTAAACAATGTTTTGTAAATTTTGTTCAAATATATGTCACAACATAGGATCTTAAGTGTGTCAACTATTTTTAAAAGTTAAGGATAAGCGTGATAAAGTACCAGATAAGGAAGATGAATCTAAGTTTTGGATGGACTAGAGTGAAATAAAGAACATGTCTACATGTTTACATGTCTGTAAATTCATTCTTACTCACCCCTAACACATTGTTATTAGCGCATACACTGATAAAAATGTCTGTAGTAGTTAAGCTGATAAAAGATTCACCTTGTTGCATTTGACGCAACGGGTGGCAAACTTCTCCTCATAGCACGTGGCGCAGTAGATCTCCTGTTCGCGAGGGATAAAGCTCTTGGTACCAATAGCAGACTTGCACACACAGCAGCAGAAACACTTCTCATGCCACTGACGCGTCTTGTATTCCATCTTCTTGGTGCCTAAAACAAGAAAAAAACACTATCTTTCAATCACACATCAACATAATGAGGACTGGCGAATAGATGGGTATTGTTGTCCAGACTCCGATGCTCCAACGATGATGCGACAATATAGGTAAATCAATGAAGGGAAAAACACATTAATTAAAGAAGCTTTACCACCACTTTCTGCAACAATTTTTATTTATATTTTTAAAACAAATACTATCAACGATATAATTAATTAGAGTAGAGGTGATGGTGATGATAATAATAATAATGATAATGAATAGATATATCACAGCTCTCTTTGAAGAAGTAAATAAAAGTACTTTTAGTAGAAAACCTCCTTAGCTCAACCAGTCAGTATTCAAACTCAATATATATCTCAGCCATATTTTTTGCAACTAGAATTTCACATCACAAATACGATGAAGGTAATAATCTCGTCACCAGTATTGTTTATGATCATTCCTAATCGTAGTTTGTATGTATTAAAGCAATCAATTTTACAATGGCTAATCCTAGTTTTCCAAAACAGAACTGTAATCATCCATAGAAATTTAATTTGTATAGAGTTAATGTTACTTCATGTTACCGGTACTTTAATACGGTTGAAAAGTTATGCTCTGGACCATTAAGCAGTTAATATGGACCATGGGGGGGGGCAGGTAACCCCCTCCCCCACAACGATGTTTCAAATATTGTTTTTCAATGAGGTAGTCACACAAATGTAGAAAATAATTATTTGGTGGAAGAAGGACGCATCTAACTCTAATTACAATTAAAAAACAACTTTTAATAACTTCTAGAGGCATATAATTAAAAAAAAAATCTGGGAGTGGACTACTCCAAATATCTTTTAGAGACATATAATTTAAAAAAAATCCAGACGATGACTACTCTAAATAGCTTCAAAGGGTATGCAAATTTTAACGTTTTTTTGGACAAGGACCCCTTTGAATAGCATCAAGCTTCCAAACTTTTGGCTTGGGGGTCCCACGTCCTTCAAACCTATCTTGTTTTGGCTGATATCCACAAAGCCCTTTTCATTACTAAAAAGGTCTAGGTTCATTGTGCGTATGTATGTCTACCCCATTTATGACAATCAAAATAAATCAGTAATTTTGGTTTAATAATGCATAAACAATTTTCACCACCTTATATATAGTAATGGAAAAGTTCGCATAGATATGACAATCTGTGCTGCCGGTGTGTTTTGATTTGATAGTGTACCCGTAATGGCGATCAAATGTTATTTATATGTAAGGTATATACACATTGCACATTTCTAAATCTCGAGTTTTGTCTATTCTTGCATTTTGCGAGTTATTTATTAGTGTGTACACAGTTGTGGAATGGAATGAAACCATCCAACTTCCATAAACATACATACCTAATCACGCCGTTCCCTTGCGGGGTAGGCAAGAAAATGTGCATATAACACAAAAAAACAACAACTCCGTACTTAATCCATTCTCACTAACTTTCTCCACACTTACATATCCTTGAATACTCACTTCACTTCAACAACATCCATACACCGAGTCACCCGGGCTCGTTTATTCTTAAAACTCTTGATGCGTCTCTTCTTGACACATTAATCTACAACATTTAGACACGTCTTACATGGCCTACCCCTTCTTTACAATCCGCACTCTCTACCTTCATCTATTTGCTTTGTCACTCGATCCACACTCATCATCTCCACATTCCCAAACCATCATAAGACGCTTCTTTCACAGTGACCTTTTGGATTTTCTTTCAAACCGCACTCCTTAAGCGCCCATTCATTACAAACGTAATCATTTTGCTTTTGTATTTATAATGACAAACTCACGATCCACATCCATAAAACAATGTTGGCGTT
Organism: Timema poppense; assembly: GCA_902141375.1. Classification (NCBI taxonomy): domain Eukaryota; kingdom Metazoa; phylum Arthropoda; class Insecta; order Phasmatodea; family Timematidae; genus Timema; species Timema poppense. Next base: position 13,153 of record CABFOV010000350.1, read on the forward strand.
AACACACATTAATACACTGCCATATTTAACTCTTTCGATATTTCATTATTTGCAATAGTCCACATACCATCAATTTATTTCCTAGATGTATTCCCCTCTCTGTCGATTTCACCATCTATCCTTCCATTTTTACAGATCATCATGCCCAGGTACTCAAAATGATTCACTTGTTCTAACAGTTTTCCATTTATCCTAAGCTGACAAAAACTATCACCTTAGTTTTGGATAAACTTAGACGAAGATCCGTTTTGCCTGTCACCACATTCATGTATTCTACACGTTATTTTCATTCTCAGCCCCTAATATGGCATCATCTGCATATAATAGTACTCTCTCATTCACAATGTTCAATTGTACACCAACCGCGTCCTCATAAGCATCCCTCATATACTCATCTATGAATACAATAAACAACCCTGAAGGCATAACACAACCTTGTTTAACACCCTGTTTGATGTCAAACCATTCGCTCAAAGCTCCATCCTCCCTAACGCATTCTTTAGTCCCACCACATACCGCCATAATCCCATATACTAACCATGAATCTACACCACACTTTCTAAGAACATTCCATAACATACTCCTATCCATCCGATCGTATGCTTTCTCCAGATCATTGGATCTATTATAATGGTTCCTAGATATAATTAAATCATCTCGTGCGAAGAATTGGTGGTTAGCTTGTGAATTATATGTATATTAGCTACATTATTAGTAATTTGTAATTAAATATTTCACTAAGGAATACTTTATTGTCATCTAAGGTATTTAAGAATAATTTATATTAGATCATCCTCGTGCTTCACGCGGGTTTCGTATCTTTTGACATTTATAAACTATTCAAATACTACCTCCTTCCCGTTTCACCCTCTTAGGGTACACATTTCGAAAACTCCCAAAAGGTTTTTGACTTGTTACCTAAAAATAACCTTCCTGCCAAGTTTTAATTTTCCCGGCCCGTTACGTTAAAAGACTTTTCCAGCCAAGTTTCATCTTTAGAGCTCAAGTGGTTAGGAAGATTTGAAAATCTCACCCTCTCCTCACTTCAACCCCTACGGGGTAAAGATCTCAAAAGACCTCTGGTCCACTACCTAAAAAGAACCTCCTTACCAACTTTTATTGTTCCAGCTCAAGCGGTTTGAAAGACATGGAAGAACCCCCCCCCCCC
>CABFOV010000350.1:14327-52172 GCA_902141375.1 Timema poppense
CCCCCCCCTCTTTAATCTCAAAAAATACCCAAAATCCTATGGGCTTTTACTTAGATTTTTTTTAAACTTCTGTGCCAAGTGTCATCTTTCCAGCTCAAGCGGTTTGGAAAATATGGTTATACATTTTAAAATGTTCCAAACCACATTTCACCTTTTTTTTGTGTGTTGAATTTCTAAAAAAAAACAAAAAAACTTTAATGTAGGATAACTAAGACCTGAAAAAAAACTTCCTGCAAAATCTGAAGATTCCAGGTCAAGAGGTTTGGGAAATACGTGATAAACGAGTGATCCAGTCAGGGATTTTGTTTTTGGGCCAGTTTCTTAGTCGAACTTAGTGTGCCTCAAGTGCGGCGCTCTACTTAAGTACAAAATAACACCTACCTAAATTCGAATGGAATGGGCCAGCTTCACATATGAAACTGACCCATTCCATTCTTCCATTTTGGTCTAGGTAGGTGTCGTCCTGTATTTGTTATCAAGCAGTACTTGAGGTGTACTAAGTCTGACAGATTTAAGAGGTGAGGGTATAATTCATATAATATTAATATAAGCTTTCTGGAATTAGAAAAAGGAAGGGAGCTTTATGAGATACCAGGGGCCCCTAATGGAAATGGATAGGCACGCCAATAATATTGACAATGATTTCTAAGGATTCTAGGATTTGAACGTCCAATCTTTACTTTTTTTTAAATCCAACAGCTACATTTAGAAGCACAACAATTTAAAATGCATAGTAAATTCATGATTTGGACATATGAGGTATCATCCAAAATCCACGGATAAACACAATTAGTCTTGATCCATTGTGTTTAAGATATCCAACAACCTCTAGTGCATTAGCGTTGTGCTTAAGACAATATCCAACAACCTCAAGTGCATGAGCGTTATGCTTAAGACAATATCCATCCTCTAAAGCATGACCATTGAGCATAATAGTTAAGTCGTTGTGTTAAGGGTAGTGGCCAACTATTTCTAAGATATTTAAGGTTTATTCGCCCCAAACAAAAATGTAGGTGCACTTCCTTTAAATTCGATCTTCCTCGTCCGTAGACCATTAGAGTAAATACAGTAGCCACATGGCTTCTTTGGTGCTGACTGACAGCTCACAGCTGATTTCTGACAGTCAACATTTAGGTATATACCTAAATTTTGACTGTAAGAAGTGACAGCTGCTAAACACATGATTTAACAGATCAAATGGTTCGGCGTAGGGATACATAATTTGGTCTGGTAACTTTTCAAAGCCGTCAGCTGTGAGCTGTCAGTCAGCACCAAAGAAGTCGTAAGGCTACTGTATATGGATGGCACGGAGCTCATTAAAAAAAGCGTCTTGGCACTTTGTTAGTGCGGTGTAGATAGGAGCTCGGTTTATGTTGGTGTTTAGGAATGGCTCATTAAACACAAATTGTAAAGAGGGGAAAACCACGAGCAATGACGACTTGTTTATTTATAGCTGTATTATGTCATCGGGAGTCTCTCTTTTAACAAGTTCAAGTCAACAGGTCAGGGTTCAATACCTACCACGAACACCGTGTAAAGTGGTTATGTTTTTTAAATGAACGGCAGAGTTAGGTGAGTGGTTAGCACGCTTAGTTCAAGCCCCTGAGACCCTTTAAGATGTATAGAGATTTTTCTTTTAGCACCACGTCTTAATGTCCGCTAGGGTTATACGCTTATGTACTAATTACGCTAATGGTATGAGGTTGGTTGAATTTATAGGAAGTGCACCCGCATTTGCTTGGAGGAAATGTGGACAACTATTTTGGAATAAGCAACCTTAGTATACCCGACCGAGATTCGAACCTTGACCTCTCCGTTATCAGCAGTCTAGTCTACTGCAAGTTAGACCATGCGGCCACCGAAGCGAACGAGAAGGGAGACAATTGGGTACGCCCCCCTTGGTTTTATCCATATAGGCCAAGCCTACTGTCAGAGCACACGGAAAAGTTGTGAAATGTGTGTTAATGTAAACATTTAAGGTGCGGCAGAAGGGAGCGCGAGTAATTTTACAATTTTTATAGCATTACATTTTTTTGGTCAAAATAAATTAAATATTTATCCAGTAGTAACATAAAGTTTAGTTTCCTGCACATGCTACTATCAACAGATCTTGAATATATGTCAAGAGTTTCCTGGAATTTAGTCAGAACTTTTTCTCTTTATTTAAAAACTTTCGAAAAAATTCCAGGACAACCTTGTCAGATATTCAAGATCTGTTGATATTAGCATGTGAGAAAACTAAATTCTATGTTGCTACTGAAGAAATATTTGATCTATTTTGGTCAAAAAATTTCAATTCCATAAAAACTGTAAAAATACTTAAATATTTATTTCGGTGACATTCAATTTTGTTTAAAAATAAAAAACGATGCCAAGATAGCATTCAACTAACATCTCCAGTTATACACAATGAAACTAATAAAAATTTGCTCTTAAAATTCATATTATTAGCACCGCGTCTTACTACCCGTTCGGGTTATAAGCACTTACGTTAATGTGTAATGGTAGGGTGATTGTGAGATGAAACCTACAGTTTAACGTGGAATCCGAACCACGGTGGAGGCCTGGCATTCCCCACATTCACAAGATGTCTTGTCAGAGGCGAAGTAAGGGTTTGGTAATCAGAACAATCTTTGCCGGGACCTAGGATTGAACCACGGACCCCAGCACATAAGTCCGACACCTTACCCCTAGACCACCAGGTCACCGACTTGCTCTTAAAAGCTTACTAAAGTATACACAAAGTATATTTTTTTACACTTTTTTACTAGAAAGTAGATTGTAAATAAGGTATTTATAATATACTTAAATTATGTTCATATATTTAAGTATATGATATCCTAGTTTTCTCACCCCTCCTCTTCCTGGTAGTGTGGGTGTATTTTTTTCAAAGTTACCTTTGCAGACGCTACCCATTAGAATAAGTTGTTGAGGCGATTGGCCCTTTTCATTTGGCGTGGAAATGCAGAGCCATGGGTACAAACGATTATCTTCAAGAATTTTTATTGTTTTGCCATTTTCTTTTCGGAAACGGTTTGTTCAAGAATAGAAGCATGTTGATTAAGTTATACTTTTTATATATACAACTCCTCTAAAATTTTAACAGTGATCAAATATAGACAAAATTGAAATATTTCAATAAAAAACTGCCGGCTACATAACAAAAAATAAGAAAATGTAACAATTAATATACATCGATACATCATCATAGAAGGGGTGTTGAAAATATTAACATAAAAATTTCACTCGTTCTCGAGAAAACTGATATTTTAAAGTGTATGATTTTTCCGCAAGACCTCTCCGGTAGCTAGCACCATAATGTTTCCGTGATCCATCTGTTCTTGTTGGCGCTGAAGGGTTCTTTGATCGGTTGTGAAGCCACGCCACACCTTTCACACTCCCGTTCACCATCCCACAAAATAGGTTTTAGACTTGCACTCGAAAGGGCCAAGGGCCTTAAATGACCTTGGAGATGAACGTACTCCTCTAACTAGTATACTACTCCTACAGTACTGGTATACTATACTACCACTATACGACGACTAAATACTATTGCCACTATAGGATAGAACACGATCACAATGAGGCATAAATAAAAACCAAATTAATGTCACAGGTTGGAATCGAATGAAGGGTCGTTATATTTCTATACAGGCTCAATAATCACGCAATGTGTTGACTGTAGAAACATTTAACGTATAATGTGTGTGTGTGTGTGTGTGTATAAATACACTAAAGTAAAGTAAGACCATTTATAAATTAATATTGTATATAGTCCTATATTTGTCACGTGTATGTTGGAAATTCTGTAAATTATGTACACTCATTTGATTGATAACTTTTTCTTTTCATAAATACATTTCACACATAGATAGTAAGATATTTTTGGTAAGCACTGTGATTATAACATTCGAAAATGGACCATTTTTCATTATTTTATCTTTTGGATGCATGGATAAGACGCACAGAAACAAAATAATAAAAACCACTAGTCATGTGTCATGTGTACTGAAAATAAGAAAAAAATTATTTTCTTCTAAAATTAAATACATTTAAAGAGATCATTTCAGCCCAGAGGCGGAGCCAAAAGAGGGGAAACCTCCCCCCTCAGGACTGTTTTTAGTTAGTATTAACAATAATAGTTAAAAAGTTAAAGGAATTAAATCTATATATAACAGTTGTTACTGTTAATTCGATAAATAAGGTTAATGTATATAATCACCGGATTTTATGTATAGTAAGCAACAGTTCTGATGAATGGGATACATTTCTCATGTAGTAGTCAAATTATTCACATTAAAATGTTATTATGTATAATAGCCATCACCCTCTGGTAAAAGTGATAAATCTCACGTTTGTGCAAGTTATAACCTGTCTGATTCATGATGTACATATATAATGAGGTCGATCTTTTATTGAATGCGGACGTGTGGTGTTATCTTGATTTGGAATCTGTTCGTTTAACCTAACCAACCTAGCCTAGCCTAACCTCCAGAATATTATAATTTATTACTTCAGCCAAACAGGTTTGTCATGTAAAATAACCAGTTAAATTAATAAATTGCATGCATTTAATCACATTAACCACTAATATCGGTTACTTTGGAAAATAACAGATCATTATGCATAGTAACAAATTTATTACTTTAACGATAGTAACTACTAGTTTTACTGTCACGTAATATCTCACAAGCCAGTTGCTTTGCGTCTCAATAATTGATTTACATTTTTAACACATAATTTAACTAACAAAAATTAACAAAAAACATATAAACAATAAACTTTTTTTTTTCAAATATTCTCATTAATTTCTAGATTGGTCTTAAACTTTAAAAGAATTTCCCCGACGGGGAACCTGCCCCGGCCGGCCCCGTGAGGGCACCCCCCCTCGTAAAAATCCTGACTGCGCCCCCCTTCACGAAAATCCTGCCNCTTCACGAAGGCTTCAATAATTTCAATAACTGTTATATAAATGGTCTGTGAAAGAAACCGCTTTTCTAGGCCATCCCCTCAAAGTATGGTTTCTGGTTTCGCCGAAGCGGGTTGACGTGAACAATGAAGCCACACATATTACATGGATTGTGAACATAAAAGAGACAAATCCTAAGTGCAAGCTAGATAAATACGAGCTGCCTCTTGTTCAAAACTAATGATAAATACTGAGAGGAGAGTAGAACAGACGTAAATAATACAAACAAATAAAACCTATTGAGAATCGGGGAAACGAATTTGGATACAAACTTTTTCTAGTAAGTCGTATTTCTGATTGGAACACAGGGCCATAGTTTGATTTTCCGTGCTCGCAACAGAATACTCCTAGACTAATATTAGAGACGGAGAGGGGATGTAAGGGAGGCTCTATGTTGGATAAAACAAGTTATATCCAATAACAATTTCAATTAACATTTATTTGGAAAATTAATCCTATGAAATAAACTTTAAATGTAATAAAAATGTTATTAAAGCTCATTAAATACTCAAAGAGTGGCATAATAAATGATTTTTAGTATAACAATCTAAAAAACAACAACAAAAAACATTGTTTTTACTTGTTTTTATTTAAGATAATTTATTTGTTTTCTTTTGAGTTTGGATAAAAAACCTTCATTCTTAAGGACATGTATTATATAAATATGAATACCATATTTGTTGAGGCTTTAAAGACGTATTAGTAAAACTAAAATAATCTTCAACAGACACACAAATTGTTTTTATAACAATGAATATGTTAAGGAAGGTTCCCCTACAATGTTGATTTTAGAACAAAAATGTGTTAAACAAAAGTGTGCAAATGGTTTCCCAACAAAAGATGAAATGTTAAAAACACGCTTGTATACCCTTTAAGGAGTTTTGTATTAGTACCGAGTCCGAACGCATTTCATCCCTAGATACGATCTTAGCAATTTAACCCTGTTATAAATATATGCATCACATAATTTTTTTTAGGACCGTGTCTTATTACCCGTTCGAGTTGTATGCCTATGTACTAATTACACTAATGGCTTAGGGATTAGGTAGGTTAAATTGAGAGGAATTACACCTGACCGGGATCGAGCCCCGATCTCCCCATCTTCAGCAGTCTAGTCTGAAACTAGACAAGCGCGATAGACCACGCGGCCATCGAAGTGGGTCATAAATTTTTTTCAAACAAAAAGGTAAAAGCTTACCAATCATTTCTGGGTTTTCTCGCTACAATACAAAGAACAGTAGGCCTACTATTTGATTCCCAATATCTCCATAAAATAATCAAATTCTTTGAGGTTCACACAACTAAAAAGCTTCTCTTAAGGGTGCACTTTAGGCTAATGAGTTTAATTTTCAAATGTAATTTGAAACTATTTAAAAAAAATCACAACGTATATAAGTATAGTTTTAAAATTCATTTTATTAAATTACATTGACATTATTTCATCCCATATTAGAAATAATAAGATTATATAAGGACCAAATATTTTATTAGAAAACTCTATTCTCTTAATTTTCTTTACTTTTTTATGGTATTTTACAGTAGCCCTACGACTTCTTTGGTGCTGACTGACAGCTCACAGCTCACAGCTGACAGCTGACAGCTGACGGCTTTGAAACGTTACCAGACCAAATTATGTATCCCTACGCCGAACCATATGATCTGCAAAAACACGTGTTTAGCAGCTGTCACTTCTGACAGTCAAAATTTAGGTATATACCTAAATGTTGACTGTCAGAAGTCAGCTGTTAGCTGTCAGTCAGCACCAAAGAAGCCATGTGGCTACTGTACTTCTATATAATACCATCCCAAACAATTATACGTATATTAATTAATAAACTCTTTAAATAGATATTAAAAATTGCATGTTAACGCTGAGACGGCTTTTTGGGAGAATACTCTAGCAATGGCTGTGTAAGAGAAACGTCGTATCCATAGCAATACTTCTTAGCAACGGCTGTGTAGGAGAAACGTCCCATCCCTAGCAATACGTCCTAGCAACGGTTGTGTAAGAGAAATGTCGCATCAATGCCATGCCTTTGATTAAGCTAGAATAATAATATGTAAGATTATTGTTGATGCATCGAGCAGCTATACAATTTTAATATCATTATGCACAAACTTTATAATTATTTTAATTATCATTGAATTAATGGGTATTAATATTGAATCCTCAAAGTTATTATTTAGAATAAGTGAAATTTAGTTATACGCCTTAAGGAAAATTAAGGCACTATAAATTGGGTATGATCCGCTAAGGGAGCCATATGGTCTAAGGCGCTACTCTCGCAGTATACTAGACTGCCGATGACGTTGAGGTTGAGGTTAAAATCTCGGTCGGGTATACTGAATGAGAGTAGTTTCTACAAAATGATTTTCCACTCTCCATCCACGTCAATGCGGGTACACTTCCAATAAATGTAACTTTTCTTATCCCTGACCCATTAGTGTAATTATTACATCAACGTATAGCCCGAAATGTGGTAAAAAAAACTTAGGTAAGCCCTCTCACCATCTTAGGTTCAAGTTAGCCTTTTAGAGTATAGGACCACACAACTTTTGTGTTAATAAATCTTACAAAAAAATCTATTTTTGAAATAAAGTCATTATCCTAAAATGATTAGTTTTAGTATTGTAATTGTTATTAGATCAAATGTATCAATATTTTTGTATGTGTTACTAAATGTGTGAAAATGGTAGTGTCATCTGCAATTTTTCATTACTACCCCACTGCCTTCATAAATAGCTAATTTGAACCTAAAAACAAATAATGAAAGTTGCGACTACAGACAAAATTGATATTTCAAATGACTATATTAACATTTTGAACATAATGGTACAGATGGGCATATTCAAATTTTACCGATAGCATTATGCATCCAAGATGATCAAATCTATTTTTTTTTAGTATGAAATTTTAGTGAGCTTTTTCAATCGAAAAGATGTGTAGTTCAATATGTTCCAAGGCTAACCTGGACCTAGAATGGAGAGCGTGCTTACCTGTAGTTTGATTGCCCTCGGCCAGACGATGACGTCACCCGCCTCCTGTTCGGCCTGCTTCACTTGATCAAACCTTGTAAAGTCATTACCATTGATTTTCTGAAGCCAGACCAAACAAGCTAACCATCAGTTGTTTCATTGGACGAGAGGTTGACTGACCTTGGTACCGAGGGGGGGGGGGAGGGGGGTCAAACGTAATGGTAGAATAGTAGGCCCTAACATTTACACAGAGACTACTTTGGCAGCTTGTATTTTGGTCTTAGGCTGGGTTTGTTGATAGTGTTCACAACTATTAAATAGTGAGTGAATAGAGTGCATCATTCATAGTTGATTAATTTTGTACACAGTGTGCATGGACTTGTGCATAGATAACCCTTGGAATTGATACTTCATCAGCCGATGAGAATACATGGATAAGCTCTAGACAATTAAAACGACAGTAGGCCTATCTATACACAGAACATAGCAGGAGGAAACTAGCTTCTGTTTATTTTTGAAATTTCTTGTAGTGGACATAGCTGTTTGTCATTTGCGAGATTTATTTGTTTTAGAGTCAATAACTACGATTGTAAATAATATGTTTGAAAATAAAGGAGAAACCTGCTTTGGTGGCCGTATGGTCTAAGGCGTCACTCTCGCAATAGGCTAGACTGCCGATGTCAGGGAGATTAGAGTTCGAGTCCCGGTCGGGTGTACTGAGGATAGTTTTGCCAAAGTGGTTTTCTACTTTCTTTAGGGAATGCCTGGCCTCCACCTTGGTTTGGATCTCACGTTAAACTGTAGGTCCTCCATTTCACAATGACCCTACCATTACACATTAGCTTAAGTGCGTATAACCCGAATGGGTAGTAAGACGCGGTGCTAATAATAATAATAATAATAAATATTTAATTGTTCCGGTACTACAACTTAAATTCAGCTAATTTTTATATTTCAAAATTTACAATTTAATGAATGTTGTTTTTCGAGGGAACCCTTAAAAAGCCATTTTAGAGACATTGGGCCAGTTTCATAGTCAAACTTGTATGCCTCAAGTGTAGCGCTATACTAAATACAGGACGGCACCTACCTAAGCTCGAATAGAATGGGCCAATTTCGAATATTAAACTGGCCCATTTCATTCTGGTTTAGGTAGGTGCCGTCCTGTATTTAGAATAGCGCTACACTTGAGGCATACAAGTTTGACTATGAAACTAGCTCCTTGTCTAATATAAAATATATAAAAAACAATCCATTTGAGGAGTATAGACTGATTTTATTATTTTTATTTAACACCGCGTCTTACCTAGACTACTACCAGTTTGGGTTATACACTTGTGTACTAATCACGCTCATGGTTTTTAGGGATTAGATGAAGTGTGCCAGCATTTGCGTGGATAGATAGAGTGGAAAACCATTTTAGAAAAAACCACCCTCGTCTAGACTGTATGAATTACGTTTTATTGTGGGCGGTTCTATTTTTAATTATGAAATGCGCACTGTACCTATGCGCTATTATATATTCTCTATTAATGATAATCGCGTGTCTGAACTACATCAATCTGTAGTTCATTTTGTGGAAAAATAGCTGGCACTAATGTACCGATGCCCAGAGGAAGCTCGAATGTACAATGTTCCATTCTTTTCGTGGAGGTTCTTTCCAGGACCCGATGAGATGAGGGGATGATGATAGTGAATGTGTCAGGGTGGAGCTAATACATATCTTAAAAACATAGCTTAAGCCAAATCAACCAAACCACAGTGACCATGTGAATTATTTACCAACCAAGAAAAATCCCCCGGTACCAGACGGGAATCGAACCAAGGACCTCTAGGTCAGCAGTCAGGGACCACACCACAAGGCCGGTTATTCTCTGTTAACTATGCGTCATTCACGAATCCAAGTCCAGCCTTAGTACGTTCAAATACCATTATTAAGATACTGTCCCAACGTATCGTAGCACCTACTGTATATATGTATTACAGTACGCACTGTCTCAATGTCTCCTAGAACACTTTGACACCTATGGACCTATCAGCATTATATCTCCAGAGCGATATCGAACCGCAGACTCATATGGCACAATGGGTGAGAGAGAGCAGGTGGGCCAGATGACGTCACAAGGCTGTGGACAACCTTCCCCTTTCCCCCTTCTCACACACACCTGTAATGGAACATACGGTACGACCCCAATGATTATTTTGTTAATCCCAAATATTACTAGCAGTGGCGTATTCTGAGAAAAATTAATAGGTATGTTGTACTATAAAAGTTGCAGGGGAGATTTGGGGGCCGAGGACCCTCAACCACCGTTGTTTAAGAACGTCAAGGGATTATTTCAAAGGATATATCTGAAGATATGTTCATATAGAACAGTGGCTCTCAAACATTTATTATCTCCCTTTAACTGTATGCTAGCTTAGGAAATTTTGAGCCCCCCCCCCCCCTCTTCCACTTCCAAATTCTCTCTCCTTTTATTTATCCATAACGATAATTACCATCCACTCAAAATGTAATAAAAGTAACTCCATGGTGTCAACCCGCATTCAGGCTATACCTACCGAGTGGCTACCAAACTGTTTGGCGAAATAGTGCCAACTCTTGCGGATAGAGGTTGTCATGTGGTCAGCACTACGATGACTCCAGCCATTAAGCTTGGCTTTCTATATCAGAGCCACTACTATTTATTCGAGTAGCTCCTTATTTATCCACTCTAGGTTGAATCTAACCCATTCCAGACCAACTGCTTCCCAGATAATCTGGACGCGCCGGGAATCAAATCCGGGACCTCTGGGTCCGTAACCAGAATCTAAGACCACTAGACCACATAGGCGGTCCTCAAATTGTAATGATATCTACATGGTTAGAAATTTAAGTAAATATTAATGTCGGGGCTAAGAATGGTATGGGCACATTTCTGAATGCATAAGAGACACAGATCCTATTCAATTAGTCTAGTGTAATTAAAAGCACACAGTTAACAATACTCAAAGTAAACAATCATAATAAGAGTAAAATAAAGTGATACATCGATCAAGTGTCCATCAGATCTTGGTGAGAGGGAATCAGGTGGATTGTCCAAACCACGTTGCAATTAAAACTATTTTATAAAGCCTAACTTATCTCACAAAATGCTGCTTGGAAACAAACGAGTCTCCCAACTTGAGAATTTATTCAGATGCGTAAACTCTGACTAACATAGGGGAGAGAGATTATTTCGGAATATTAATACTCTTATCATTACGTCATTGATTTATAGCTAAGATATTTACACATATATTTTGTTGTAAGCAGTGGTGCACCCAAGGGGGAGAGGGGCAAACAGGGTATTTGACCTCCTTCCCCCTCTTTCCCCAACACCACAAATAATGTTAATAGAAATGTAAATAATATTAAGTATAACTAACATTGAAGATGTGTTGAATGTATATGCTATATTTTAAGACCAGGCTTCAGACTTAAGCCTAATATTCAAAATGTTTACCATTACACACAAAATTAACAATTGAAAAAACATACAAATAGTAGCTTCGATAACATTTGTATTATTTAAATTTCTTAATTACTATAAAACTACTCAAAAATTATTTATAAAAGAATGTAATATTCATAAATATTCTCGGCCTTCAGGGCTTAGGAGGCTGTGCAACCCTTTACCCGCTCTCTCCATTAAAATGCCATTCTTGCTACAGCCTTGATTGAATGCCTCCCCCCAAAGTAAATGGCTGGGTGCGCCACTGATTAAGTAAATTATAAGAAAATATATTTTATTTTACCTTTTCCTTCTAAATAATCTTGAAATGGTGAAATCACACTCCTGACTTTTGGGATTCTTTGATGTATAATCATATAAAATCACAATTACTAATAAGTCGTTAATGTTAAACATAAACAAAAAGAACACTATTAAAACTCCACAATCCTTTCTACTAAAGAAAAACAAGAATTACCGTCAACAACGGTTAAAGTAGCCTCGTCACCCGCCTTACTCCCCCTCCCCCCTTTCCACACTCTATCAGTGCTGAAATTCCTAAATTTGAAAGAATGGTTAAATATTTAGCACCGCGTCTTACTACCCGTTCGGGTTATACGCTTTAGGTACTAATTACTCTAATGGATTAGGAATTGGGAAGGTTGAATTAGAGGAAGTGAACCCGCATTTGCGTGAAGGGAGAGTGGAAAACCACTTAGGAAAATACCACCCCAGTTCACCCGACCGAGATTCGAACCTCGATCTCCCCGTCCTCAGCAGTCGAGCTCAACACGACAAGCGCGTTAACCAACTACGCCACCGAGGCGGGTAATGGTTAAATGTTTTTGCCACATACATGATAATACATGTGACTGGAATACCTCAACATAAATCAATGTATTTAATAAGTGTATAATTTAAAGCTTGTTACGTATACTAACTATTATTTTACAATTAATTATATATTTATTTTATGTATTTTTACTTAAACTACACTAAATTAGCTTAATAAATAAACATTGTGATCTTGAATCTTTTTTCAATAGTAGAGCGGAAGGAATGTGTTGCCACCCCCTATACATTGGGCAAGGTCATTAGAGCCTTCCTAGCTTGCCTTGCGTTTTTCAAGTAGCAAGCCCTGGGTTTCCTATTGTGCTAAGTAGAACCTTTTGGAAGAAGAATGACTTAAAACACAGTATTTTTGGAATATGAACCAAATCAGTTTTAAAATGAATAATTCATTTGATGTATATTTATTAACAGTTTAAACAGTAGTGTTTACACAGTTCACACATAGAGAATTGAGTTAAACAAAAAAAATTAGTCCATATCATTTTGGGTATGCGGCGCAGGACTAGCATACCCAGAGAATACGCCACTGATTACTAGGGTCTAAAACAGCGTTTCTCAACCTTCTACATCTGCTACAAAACCTGTTGGTATACGTTTATTTATAATATTCTATCAGTCAGGTGTTAGAAAAGACGACCCATGTAAAGTTGAGAGGTTTTAGAAAGAACAACCCATCTAAAGTTGAAATGTGTTAAAAAGGATGACTCATCTAGTGTCGAAAGGTCTTAAACATGAAGAAAGAATACGATACACTAGTCAGTGAGGCCAAGATGCAATAGTCAGTGAGACCAGGATACACTGGTCAGTGAGGCCAAGATACACTAGTCAAGTGAGGCCAAGATGCAATAGTCAGTGAGACCAGGATACACTGGTCAATGAGGCCAAGATACACTAGTCAGTGAGGCCCAAGTCACTGTTGGTTTCGGATGCATGTTCCCCTACTTAGGCTACATCAAAGTTCATGAGAATAGAAAGTACTTGCTTTGTCCCAAAAGACCGATACAAAATTTACTAAAAAAACTAGAATCTCGTATTTACAATATACCTGACCAAAATCTAAAATGGTTTATTGCGACTAAAGAGGCGATATTTTCACCAAGTAAATATTAAATCTTAGACGTCATATTATATATGCAGGTTAGAGACTCACTCTTATTAATTAATAGACAAACTATAAACGGGAATTTCCCTTTTGGGTTGAATAAATAATTCGATCAGAAAACATGATCTAGGACGTTGACCTTGTCTGGATCGTCTGGTTTGTTGGCGACGGGGATGTAAGGGGTAGAATCTCGGCTAAGTGTAGAAAGGGATTATCAAAAAACCACGTAAGGCTGTTGAAACAGTGGAAGGGGTGGAGTTCCAATATCTACAATCTACATGGTGTTACCCACTTCGATAGCCACGTGGTCTAACGCGCTACTCTCGCAGTAGACTAGACTGCCGATGACGGGGAGATCAAGGTTCAAATAATCTTGGTCAGGTGTATCGAGGGGTGGGGGTTACAGCATGGTTTTCCACTCTCCCTCCACGCAAATGCGGGTACACTTCCTATAAATACAACCTTTCTAATCCCGATAACCACTAGCGTAATTTCTACTTACGCATATAAACTGAATGGGTAGTAAGACGAGGTGCAAAAAAAAATCTACATGATATTACACCGCTCCCCAAATTTAACGCAGGTGTGCTGAAATCTGAATTGGTGTCCAACCCGCGTTACAAGACAACTGCGCTATAAGCCAATGGCTCAGCTAATTTCTAAAATAGTAATTATCTAATATACTAAAGTTCTTATAATATTACACTATTGAGAACTGTAAACATAGCGACCATAAAACACAGTAAGGTTACATTGAACCCGACTGATGCAACAGAATGTCTAAGGTGGGGATGTAAGGAACGTGATAAAAGGCCAGTGAATTTGCAATTTTTATAACGAGACATTGTTTTTCTGGACAAAATAAATCAAATATTGCTCCAGTAGAAACATAAGAGTTTAATTTTCGACACATGGTAATCTCAACAGATGTTGAATATTTGTCATGAGCATAGCGGCATTAGATGACAAAACTTTTAAAATGAATAGAAAAAGTTGTCATTAAATTCCAGGACACTCTTGACAGATATTCAACAACTGTTGAAGATGTATTGATACAAGAAATGCAAAAGCGTTAACCTTTTCTCGTTCCCTTACATCCTCACCTTAATATATACTGCACAAAGGTAAATGTACAAACACAATTTTCATAATTTCTTTCATTTTCACGTAAAACAACATAATAAGTCACCATAGAAATATTCAACAAATTTATTTAATCACGTGTTTAAAATAAAAATCAGTTATGTTTTGTTGTTTCTTATGGGAGAATATTTTTTCGAAGATAATGTTTTTGAGTGAATGAATGTGTTTGAGGGGAACCTTCACCTTTCAAAGGCATGGGGATAAATAAAGACCCGCACTACATCCTAAATCACGGTATAACATACGTCGTTATAACCGGGGTCCAATCAATGTACAGTACATGGTGGGAGGGTGTTACATAAAAGAGATATTATACTTGCTAATGTTAAAAAAATATACATTATTGTTTACGTTTTCGCCGTTAATAAACATACTTTAGAGATGACTTCAGACTTTGTATTTTTTTTAGCAGCGCATCTTACTACCCGTTCGGGTTATACGTTTGTACGTTGTTGAAAATGCAAGTTAAGTAATTACTTTAGTTTCCCGATATTAATAAGAGAATAACACTCATTCTTGATGTGAAAAGCTAAGTAGAACAGGTTGGAGGGGAAGAGGGTCAAAAAAGGTAGGAAAAAAAGCGTTACGTGGTTTATGGATGACCCCTAAAGTGTTTTATGTTAAATGGTTTTCCCCCAATCTTCCACGTAAATGCAGCTACATTTCCTCTTGTTTCTACCTTCTTCATCCCTGCCCCAGTAGTATAAGTATCAGGATAACCTGTACGGGTAGTAAGTCGTGGGGTAGGCCTACCAACAAGAACTAGGTCAGTAGGGGAGTGAGCTACCGATTGAGGTAAGTATCGAAGCTCTTTGTCTATCTTCACCCACTAAACATTGTTAGTGTAATGTGTGTGATTACATTTTTGAACACGTGTTGAATACGTGCTTATCTAGCGAAACGGTCACGTAATTAGATCCTAAAAGGAGCTTGGCAACATTACTTAATAAATTGATTGAGAGCAGTCCATAGTCCCCTCCACGTCACCACACCCACGGGAGATAAAAGTGGATTGGGTTATGGAATCAAGGCGAAGCCGATTATGAGAGCGGCCAGGAATGCATTATGGCTTGAGAAAATATGCACTCCAGTGTGTTGCAATGTAGTTTTTTAGTACCCGTTCGGATTATACGCCTATAAACTAATTTACACTAATAGTTTTAGGGATTAGAAAGGTTATATTGGTGACCTGGCGGTCTAGAGGTAAGGTGTCGGACTTCTTTGCTGGGGTCCATGGTTCAATCCTCGGTCCCGGCACAGATTTATCTGACTACCAAACCCTTCCTTCATCTCTGACAAGACGTGTATTAATCACAACTTGTGAATGTGTGGAATGCGAGGCCTCCACCGTGGTTCGGATTCCATATTAAATTGTAGGTCCTTAATTTCATTTCACAATCACC
This sequence comes from Timema poppense, assembly GCA_902141375.1. Taxonomy (NCBI): domain Eukaryota; kingdom Metazoa; phylum Arthropoda; class Insecta; order Phasmatodea; family Timematidae; genus Timema; species Timema poppense. The sequence continues at coordinate 30,246 of CABFOV010000350.1, forward strand.
CTACCATTACACATTAGCATAAGTGCGTATAGCCCGAACGGGTAGTAAGACATGATGATGATGATGATAATAATGTTATATTGATAGGAAGTGTACCAGAATTTGCGTGGAGGGAGAGTGGAAAACCATTTAGGAAAAACCACCCTCATTACATCCGACCGAGATTCGAGCCTCGATCTCCCCGTCATTGGCAGTCTAGTCTACTAAGAGAATAGCGCGTTAGACCATGCGGTCACCGAAGCGGGTAATCTAAAGTTACCATAATGAAATCCCACAGTCAAACGCTACATTACTATGCCAGGGACAGTAATTTTATTCATCCTAAATTATAAAGTCTTAGTTGAACTTTGTTATGAGTCTTAATCATTAATTAAATAACCTACATTCAACTCTGGCTATAATGAACCTCTACAGACTCAAATATTTTGTCCACTATGTCCGAAGTTCACGAAAACAGATTTTTTTATGTGAACGTAGTGGGTTATTGACAAACAAAATAAAGAGTTCAAATACAATCGCTCTTTATTCAAATCTACTAATCAATCTTAAAAAAAAATCGGTTATATGCTGTTGTTTACTATATACTGTTTTGGTTAATATTTTTTTCCAGATCTTTCTCTATAGTTTGTGATTTTCCACACTTGATTCTATACTATCCATACATTCAAAAAACTAAACTGAGTAGAAAAGTCTAATTTTTTGAGTTCCATATACACTATCGAAGAAAGGGATTAGTGAAAGCAATTACTAAGTAGCCACAGACTGTCATTCATTATCCTGTAACTCCTGCCTTATTAATACAACTCAGAAGACTATCCTTTACTTGTCGCAGAAAAAAGTATTTAAGCCAAATCAATGATTACAGTGACTTTTTAAGCTCAACCCCCCCCCCTTCCTCCACCCCCCCCCTTCCTCCCGACACACACACACACACACACACACACACACATACATATTCCGTACTTTCAGTCAAGTTTTGTGCTACCTAAACAAGAACTCGGGTAGAGAATCGGTATCTTCAAGTTTTAACAACCAAAAAGTTATTTCAATTTTTCTGTCCACTAAAACCGAAGTTGAGGGTTCATTATAAACGAACTTTTTAATACACATTGAAATGTATGTGGGTTGAGACCAATGAATTAAGTTTACTGTAGCCGAATGTTCATTACAGCTGAGTTCACTAAAACCAGAATTGACTAGTTAAACTATACTATGAGTTTTAATTCTTCAGTAAATAGCCTAGTTGAGCTCTGCTATGAGTTTTAATCATTCAGGAAATATCCTAGTTGAACTCTGATGAATCATAGTCCTTCAAGGAACTCCATTTACACTATTTTATTTTATAAGTTTTATCTGGAATCCACTTTGGAGGTTCATTATCTAAGCCCCCAAATACAACACCTGCTATTATTTAAAACAAAACTCCCTTGGGTTATAAAGTCGTATCAGACTTTTTCTTCGATGTATTTAAGAAAAACAAATAAAACCGATTGGAGATCAAACCATGGACCCGAAAAGACCCCCACACCGGATAAAGGTGTCAGTCTCGTTTTGTCGTGGTTCGAATCTCAGCTGGGTGTAATCAAGTGTTTTTCCCCTAAAATGTTTCCTATCCATTCTCCAGACAAACGCTGGTGCATTTCATCTAAATTTTAACGTCTTCAACCCTGCCACATTAGCACAATTTTAATTAACGTAACCCGCCTAGGTGACATAGTTGACTGACGCGCTGGTTTCGTGTTGATATAGGCTGCCGAGGACGGGGAGATCGAGGTTCGAATCTTGGTTGGGTGAACTGGGGGGGTGGTGTTCCTTAATGGGTTTTCACTCTCCCTCAACGCAAACGCGGGTTCACTTCTTCTATGTTCAACCTTCCAAATTCCTAATCCGTTAGTGTAATTAATATATAGGCGTATAACCCGAACGGGTAGTAAGACGCGGTGATAATAATAATAATTATTATTATTATTAGCACTGCGTCTTACTACCAGTTCGGGCTATACGCACTTACGCTAATGTGTAATGGTAGGGTGATTGTGAAATGAAATGGAGGACCTACAGTTTAACGTGGAATCCGAACCACGGTGGAGGCCTGGCATTCCCCATTCACAAGATGTCTTGTCAGAGGTGAAGGAAGGGTTTGGTAATCAGATCAATCTGTGCCGTGATCGAGGATTGAACCCCGACCGCCAGCATAGAAGTCTGACACCTTACCCCTAGACCGCCAGGTCACCAATAATAATTATTATATTATTTAATTAACGTATATAGCCCGAACGAGTTGCGGAAAACACCCAAATGGGATTAGGCCTACTCCTGTAAAATAGATGCACCCAACATTTTTTTTAGCAATACGTTTTACTACCAGCTCAGTTTACACGAATATGTACTAATTACGATAATGAGCTATGGTTGAGGAAAGTTAAATTTAGAAGAAGTGTACCCAGTTTTACGTGGAGTTAGAGAAAAAACATTTAGCGCTAAAAAAATAATCTTCAGTACACCTGAACGGGATGTGAACCCTAATCTCCCCATCAGCGACAGTCTAGTCTATTGTTAAAGTGACGCCGTTGACCGAGGGCTGTGGAATCGGCACGCTAAGTCTCCGACTCCGACTCAATACCTTTCCCGGCAAAATTGGTAGGCTCTTTCACTCTTGCTCAGCAGGCCAGTCTAACACGAGAGTGACGCCTTAAGCCATTTGGCTACAGTTATGTTAGCTTCTATGTATTTAATACGATTACTAAACAAAAGCTCCCTCTAAGAAAATACCCTATTTATTAAGTGAACAAGGGCCTCCTAACTATGATTGTCATCTTGTCACCATGACAGTGACATAAAGAGAGAAGATGAGGGGTTCGTACCTAAGATGGCAGTCTTGGGGTCCCCGTACAGGCAGCGCTCCTTCAAAGTGCATTGAAACCCCTTCTCCGTGTCCGAAAGGAACGTCGTTAGGATGGCGACGTCTTCACCTTCATCTAGCGCTTTCTTGATGCGTTCTTCCCCTACGATCTTGGTACTGCCCAGGTGGAGGCGCGTTTCTAGCTTTTCAGACAGCGTGTCCATAGTGAATGACGAGAGAACAAGTAAAGCGAGCGTCGCGTGTGTCAGGCTTGAGAGTTGACTCTACAATGAAACGATCGCTACCGGCCACTACTGCGTGCCACTAGGTCTACCTCACCGAGACAAAACTTCTGGAAGGCCGCTCCTTAACTTGCAAGAACCTCCCGAAGGCTGAGTGAACACAAACAATCTCTCCCACTCTGCTTTTATCAAATCACGTGAAAGAGCGCAATTACGTTGTTTGCGCATGCGTCCGTCCATCCTTACCTTTATCGAAGTTGTGTAGACGCGCTGGCCATGATAGCTAATTAGCTAACTCGAGAACGTACCACACGTCACGGACACGCGCCGGCCCCTCCTCCCATCGACCCCTTACATCGTGCAAGAATAGAGATGACGAACAATACCAAATAATCGATAAGAGTGTCTCGAGTCATTTGCTTCCAAATCGAGAAATCGAAGGATTACTATAATGAATATATCTGTATGTTAAGTACAAATGTGTGGCTCATTCATGAGCGATGTGTCAAGCATTTTTCTAAGAATAAATAATTAGCTTGAGGTGTAAGACCAATGGAGCTGTTTTTTTTTTGGGTTCCAATAAATTTATGAGAGTCTAACTTGAGCTCCGAAGCAATTTTTGAACTAATTGATACTCGCATCGGGGGGAATGGTCAGGCTCATCTAGTATGGTTTGCTGGTGACGGCAAGGTTGAGGCTTGAATCCCGGCTGGGTTTATTGACGGTGGTTTTTTATAAACAGTTTCCCACTCTCCCTTCACGCAAATGCGGGTACATCTAATCAAAATTCCAATCTATTATCGTAGTCAAAATCTGTATAGTATAGCAGTAAGATGCGGCGAGAAAAAAGTTTTTTTTTGACCACGTCATACTACTCGTCCAGGCTATCTGCATATTTACACTGAAGGAGTAGAGATAAGAAAGGTGGGATTTAAAGTAAATGTACCCATATTTGCATGGAGTGAGAGTGATAATCCATTTAAGAAAACCACCCTTAAGACACTCGGAAGGGATTCGAACCTCGACCTCTCGTCACCAGCAAATCAGACTGTACGAGAGTGACGTTTAGTTCGCGTGATCACCAATGTGGGTCATAGTCGGTATTGATCCTCAACTCCTAATATATAGGGACTACGTTTACTTATATAGTCTGTACGATTGCTTATAAAACTAAAGTGTTTTTTTAGATGATATTATTCGCTAAATATAGAAGTATTAAGATCAAAGGTAATTGGATAGAAATCGCCAGTCTCCCTCGAAATATTCAAACATAACAAGTTACGCATCTTCCACCCATTTAATCAATCGGGTCACTTATTAATACAAATTATAGGAAATGTTTATTCGTTTATTCTAGACGACAAAGTAATAATTAGGGAGAAAAAGTAACACATTATTTTTATTACCGTTTATAAAGTGCCTGAGCGCATTAAAAAATATTTTTTTTATGTGAGTCCAATAAGCATTTAATTACTATTGTCTATTCTTAAATGATTTTTTGCCATGAAGGCTATTTGTAGTTACTAGAATAATTTTATCCAATTCCGCTTTGGGGGGCGCATGGTCTAAGACGTCTCTCGCAAAAGACTAGACTGCCGACGGGGACGGGGAGATAGAAGTTCAATCCCAGTTGGGTGTATTGAGAGTGGTTTTTCCTAAACAGTTTCCCCATTTTCTCTCTCCACGCAAATGCGGGTACATGTCCTCTAAGTTAAACCTTCCTCGTCCCTAGCCTATTATCGTAATTGGTACATAAGAGTATAGCCCCAACAGCTAGTAAGACGCGGTGCTAAATAATAATTATAATAAATAGCCAAGTATTGGACTTTATTTAGATAAAATAGATAAATAGAGGATGGGTGGTGGTATCAGGTGAAAAGGGAGAAGAGAAGGTTCGTTCGCTAAATCTGCAAATAATAGTATAAAACCCTCTTCGGTGGCTGCATGGTCTAAGGCAGTGAGTGGTCTCAAACTCTAATTAATCGAAGGGCTACATTCACAAAGTCGAAGCGCGTTGTGGACCACAGCATATACAAGAATGTTTCCTTAAAGATATTCTACAATTTTGTTTTTGCAATGCGTCTTACTATCCGTCCAGACGTTGAATTTTTTAATTAGGCTAGTTGGTAAGGAATGAGGAAGATATAATTCAGAGAATATGTAACCGCAATTGAGTTAAGCGAATGTGGGAAACCATGTAGGGAAAACCACCCTCTGTGAATTCAGCTTGAATTCGAACCCTGATCACCTCAACACCAGTAAATAAGACAATAAGAACCTGATTTTTAATCGGCATGCCCACCGATGTAACTTTAAACTAGATATTTGATATTATGTGTTTAAAATAATTAATGTATGTTTAAAATATTTAAACACTTTTAAGTTAGTCTCTAATATGTTTATGTGGGTTAGTGAAATACTCGAAGTAGTATTTATTAAATTCTGTAAATATAAGTTTCCACATTCAAGTATATTTAAAGTTATAAGAAATATATCACAGTTAAACCGGACTGCTGATGACGGGAAGATTGGGGGGGTTCGAATCCTTGTCGATCTACTGAGGATGGTATTGAATAAATGGTATCCCACTCTCATTCCACGCAAATGCGGATAGATTACCTGTGAAGTGCTTCCTTCCTCATTCCTACCTCATTAGAGTAATTATCATATATGCGTAAAACGTGAACAGGTAGTAAGACGCGATAATAAAATAAAAATTATAATATTAACCGTACAACGTGGATTTCGAACTGGAGACAGCTATCATCGGAACAATGAGCACAATCCATTTTTTTTAACACCGCGTCTTACTACCTTTTCAAGTTATACGCGTCTGTACTAATTACACTACTGAGTTAGGTATGGAGAAGGTTGAATTTAGAGGAAGTGTACCCGCATTTGCGTGGAGTAAGAGTGGAATACAATTTTGGAAAAATCACCCTCAATACACCCGACCGGGATTAAAGCCCCAATCTCCCTGTTATTGGCAGTTTAGTCTAACACGAGAGTGACGCCTTAAGCCATGCGGCCACCGAAGCAGGTTACAATCAAATTATTCCCTACACGCTAATCGTTGACCTAGGGTGACTTTATAAAGAAGTACAATTTGCCATGAATGGGAACTTCAAACCAGTACAATAGACCTTAACGTGATCTACAGTCACATATAGCCTCACACAATGAACTGTAAGATCTACTGTGACCTTAAAAAAACAAAACATTACGTACAAGCTTCAATGGGCTTCTAAAACAAGTACAATAGAATTCAACCTCATTCTCACCCGTTGATATCTCAAACGATTTTAGGTGTGCACGGAGACAAACCAAGGTTATCAATATATATGTATTTCTTACTACGAAATTCCCTGTGTTTTCCAAGTCTTTTCAAAATAGTTCCCATTTTTTTCTTCCAGATAACTTAAATTGAAGTATAAAGGAATAAAATTTAATTCATAATCAAATTAACTAGTGTGAAGTAAATGATGTTGAAAACACGATGAATTTAGCTTAATAGGGAAATAAATGCAGTTGTTATGCAAAATAATGTTTTGGGAAGTGTAAAAGAGGATAAGGCAGTGTTTGAATCAGCGCAGTTGGTTCTTAATTCTCTTTTCCTTATATGCAAAGGATTGAGGTTAAAAGATTGCCCTTAAATGTCTCAAATTCACCAATGTTACAGTATTTTTATTAATTTGTTGTTGTTGAGAAATGACAAGTATTTCCTCTCTTTATTTCCCAGACACTAACCATTCCATATGTTTTTCCAATTTACATGTGTAGGGAATTCCACGTACATGGCCAACTGCATTAGCATTTTACCTATATCTATTAAATAATCTAGATTTAAGATCTATTCTGTGAAATCTCTCAAGATAACCTTTGAAAGGCATGAGCTGACGGTATGATCAAATGAGCGTTACAAAAACAAAATAACAGATAAGATTGGTATCTAAAGGATCTTGAATCTCATACAAATTATAAAAAATACAACCATAAATACTTTAACATAAATATAATCCTAAGATTTATTTAAGTTGTACTTTCTGAACATAGGATTATATCAGCACACAACGTGTAAGATAGCTTAACACAAAACAACGCAAATTACACTAAATATCTGACCTTAACGAAAGTAAGTTCAGTATTAGGGTGTCAATAAATTCATAGTATATTATTTTAGGCATCCCTCATAATGTGACCAGGACCTTCTACACCAGGCGTGCCAAACACGTTTGATTATAAAGGCCGCATAAACAAAACTGTATTGTCATTATCATAAGTTAAAATAATTTCAACTTAGTATCCTATTATTAAAAAGAATTAAAAAAAAAGAGTAGGCCCTCTATATAAAACAAAAAGACTCAACCTATATTTAAGGCAGGCCAACATTTCAAGGGGGTGGAGGTGGGTTGGGGCATGGACAAAGAAAAATTACGAATATTAAAAATCTCTAGAAGTTATCTGGAGTTAGTTTTTATGGTAGTTAAGGGCAGGGATAAAAAAAATTAGTGTTTTAAATGGGTCAAGTTTCAGGGGGGTAGTAATTTTTGCCCCCCACCCACCCCCACCTCTAGATTTATTTCACACCTCTCTTATATTTTAAAATATGATACCACCCACTTCGGTGGCCGCATGAACTAAAGCGCTGCTTTCGCTGTAGACCAGACTGCCGATGACGGGGATAGAGGTTCGTCCGTCGGTCGGGGGAACTGAGGGTGGTTTTTCCAAAATGGTTTTCCACTCTTCCCCCCTGCGCTAATGCGGTTACACTTCCTCTAAATATAACCTTCCTCATACCTAACACCTTTAGCGTATATAATAAATATTCTTATAATCCTAACGGGTAGTAAGAAGCGATGCTAAAAAAATCATCAGATGAGGACCGTTTTAAATATCTTTTAAATAAAAAAATAATAAAAATGGTACGCAACTCCGTACGGACTTTTTCGCTCTATTATTTAAAAATGGAGATATTTACACAAAACTCGTAATATCTGTGAAACAAAATAACACACTAGTAAACCCAAGCATAAATTGCATTATACTTACGTTAAACAATTTTTGAGTCCCGGTTTTAAATTTTATAATTTTGTTTTTAAAGAATTATGTCCTCGTTTGTATCTTTAGACCAATAAAAAAAATATATATTGGGTCCACAATGGTCAACACTTTGTATTAAAATTTCAACTTCTGGTTAAAATTTTAACATTTTATTAAGTGTTGCACATCTTTAGGTAATCGCATTCCTATTAAATTCTTCATTTGTATATTTTGACCAATGACAAATGTATTTAATGACTTGAGTCTAAAATGAAGGAGATAGATCATTGTTGTACCAACATTTATCCAAGAGGTTAAAGGAAAAATAACACACCTTTTTGAGATACTTACTTGTATGTTATTACTCTATGGCATTATATAATTATTGCATTAAAACTTAAGTAATATCTCTCCACAACTAAAGCTCACAAAATTGTATTAATATATTACCGATATCTCAGAAACTATTGATTTTATAAAAATATATTTCAAGTAAAAGTTTTTTATTTTTAATAGTACTACAATTTTGCAACGATAAGTTATTTAGTATCTCAAATAGTTACGGACATACGGACATTTCCACTTCTGTAAAGTACCCTAAAAGTAATTTTCATAGGAAAACGAAAATAGCACTTTTATTTATAATCTTAATCAACGCCTAGATAAGAATTTTAATCAAAATCGTTAAAGCCGATTTTGAGAAAATAGATTTAAAAAAAATCTTTTTGCCCTTCAGTAAACTACCCTTAGTTTTAGGGTTAGATATCCAATTCCAGAAACCCCCTCGGGGCAACCCTATGAAAACCCTAGATACCAAGTTTCAGCCCGATCGGTAAAATGTTTTAGGCTCTAGTCGGAGGTAGAGACAGACAGAAATTCTAAAAACACTTTTTCGGATTCAGGGGGTCATAAAACGTCGAGATTCATCAAAATCTCGAGTTTGATTTTTTTAGGATCATAATACTTTCTCTTCCTGTAAGATAGCAAGAAAGTATAAAACGAAGACCCCTCCAAAAGCTTAAAGGCATCCAACTGTCACACGTTTGCCAGGGGAGTGTCCCCGGAACTCTTTAGGCTGGGGGAGGGAGGACAAGTCCCTCAAAGTCCCTTTTTGGTTAAATGACCTCCTATCCCCTAGTATACAATTAATGTTCTACCGCCATTGACCTGACATGAATAATTTTATAGATGATTTCGTCCTTCTCTAATAAAGTTAGAGACCCGCTTTAGTGGCCGCGTGGTCTAATTCGTTAAACTGGTGTTGGACAAGATTTACTATTTATTTATTAGCACCACGTCTTATTACCCATTCGGGTTATACGCTCAAAATAAATTTTTGCCATCCCAATATTTTATAATTTTTGACAAATTTATTTTTTATCGAGACCTTCTCACGACACTCAGTAACATCCTTGCGAGCCTTATTTGGGTCGCAACTCTGGGTTTGGGAACTACTGCATAATACCATGCGGCCACCGAAGCGGGAAACCAAATGTTGTATTTCCTATAAGAAGAAGAAAAGAGTTGCATCGTTCGCATGATGGTTCATAATATGGCCCGCGTGATGCATAAAATCATAGGTAGGGTCGCGAGTTTAAAATGTCTACCCTAGACTTTAAAACACAATTCCTGTTAGAATATGGGGAGAAAGGCGCCAAACACCCACAAAATATTTGGTCTAGATCTCCTTGAGTAATTAAGTTTTGTAGATTGAAAATAATTATTAATTCATTAATTTTTTGAGTTACTACATGTATGGGTGTATTCTCAGACTACTATTGTATCTAAACACACTGCATTGTATAATTTTCGTTTTAGTACTTTTTAATCTGGCTAGGTATAGTAGTTTGTAATCTCCAATGGGCAAGATTGGTATCTGTAGAAGGTGTGAAAAAAAGTATATCACATCCCCTAAAAGTTTTACAAAGTCTTTTGGGAAACCAACTACTGATTCACCACCCTCTTTCACAGCACGTGAATATTAAATCTTAGACCCAGAACAAAATATGAACCAAATTCTCGGAGGTGGCTGAAAATAGTCCTAGCCTGAAAGGTTTCAAGATCACGTCGACAGTCGAGGCTACATAGTTTTGCATAGCTATTACCCAATAGAACTTGAATAAGGTGACGAAAATTAACTTGTTGGGCAAAATGATTTTTCTCCCCATCTTTGACCGAGATATAATTATATAGTTTCTAGTTGGGTCACCTGTTTGTGTAGACTTTTAGCACTCTGGTGGCACATAACGTTGCCCAGGGTACACATATAATGGTTGTCTACACGTACCCGCAATGAGATGATGTGATGATAGTGAATATTATGGTGTGGAGCCAATAATGATCTTACACCTAACTTAAGCCTAACTAACCAAGCCTTGATGACCGTTTGGATAACTCCCCTTCCGGGAAAAGTACCCATGGTACCATCCGAGACCCCTAGGTTCGTGGCCAAGTTCACTAACCAATGTACAATTTGGTCAGTTGGGCAAACTGATGCTATGGAAAAGCTATATTGTTATTATTTATATCTTTGATACATTCCGCAGATAGTGTACCTTATGTCGTGGTCATGATCATCTTAACGTTCGTGTAACGTTAACTTGTCGTAACGTAAAGGTTATCCTCGTGTTTGAAGTAAAAACCAAAACCATGCACTTAACTTAACGTTCACTTAACGAAAGAGTTGTTCAGGGGAGAACTTTCATGTTATGTGAACGTCAAGTGAGGTGTACCTCATCTTCTAGCGGGCCAATTATATTGCGAGCAACATCAACATGGATATTCAGTACTTTATTTATGGTATGCAGACTACTTCAACGGAATAATTCGTATGTCTGCGACTCGTAAACACTAACACGTTTTTACCTCTTATTACTAGCCTGGCCATAATTCCTTGAGACAAAAACGGGACGGGGGTAGTGGGCAAGAAACGTAGGGGAGAATGTTCATAAAGGGTAACACATTTAATAAAAAGGTACGTAGAAGCGTACAATAATTCTTCACAGAACCCAAAAAACTTTTAGGTTGATGTATAGGGGGACTGGATTTCATTGAGTATTCTTCAGACAAGCTTACTCTATGAAAATTTTTTCAAAAAATTGCAAAAATCTAGACTTAAAACTTTCAAAAATGTAAAAGGAGTGTGGAACATGCTCATCTTGCAGCCGGCCAAGCGTACAGAACAAAATCTAACCCTACAGAACACGCAGAGACGCACAAATGGTGCCAAAACGTATTTACTTTTTCTCTGAATAATTAGTTGACTTAAAGTTACTCTATTTCTTCTATGGGCAGTTGTCGATCTCGATAAACGCGCCTCTACCGATGGTTACAGGATGAGTAACCTGAATGACTGGTAAGACAATAGCAGCTATTAAGCGTATAACCCGAACGGATAGTAAGGCGCGGTGCTAAATAATAACAATAATAATAATAATTTCAATTCAATTTCAATTTCCTTTATTATAGTGCTGGCCAACAGTCGTAAGACCTATAACAGGCCAGTACTGTAAAGTACACAAGTGCCATACAAATACATATATTTACACGAGAAAATAAATTAAACAAAAATGGCTAAATAATGTTATATAATGAGTAATAGTTATAAAAAAATGTAATTAATAAAGATAATAATAAAAAATAGCAATAATAATAAAAAAACTAAAGAGTGGTTAAAAGTAGTAACTTAATGCAAAAAATAAATCAGAATATTGTAAAATTTAGATATTATAGGCAGAACCTCTTAGTGATAAATTATTGATAAGGGATATCCTTAAATAACAATTTGAGTTTAGCTTTTCTTTTATGATAAAAATCGAATTCGACAAATATAGAATTGGCGCTATGGTTACAACGACCTATAGGGCTTATACCTTATAAGAGCTATTGAGAAAAAATAATTTTGGATTACGAGAAGCCCGAGAAGGGATATGAATGCCTACATGATCAAGGAAATAATAATAATAATTTCAATTCAATTTCAATTTCCTTTATTATAGTGCTGGCCAACAGTCGTAAGACCTATAACAGGCCAGTACTGTAAAGTACACAAGTGCCATACAAATACATATATTTACACGAGAAAATAAATTAAACAAAAATGGCTAAATAATGTTATATAATGAGTAATAGTTATAAAAAAATGTAATTAATAAAGATAATAATAAAAAATAGCAATAATAATAAAAAAACTAAAGAGTGGTTAAAAGTAGTAACTTAATGCAAAAAATAAATCAGAATATTGTAAAATTTAGATATTATAGGCAGAACCTCTTAGTGATAAATTATTGATAAGGGATATCCTTAAATAACAATTTGAGTTTAGCTTTTCTTTTATGATAAAAATCGAATTCGACAAATATAGAATTGGCGCTATGGTTACAACGACCTATAGGGCTTATACCTTATAAGAGCTATTGAGAAAAAATAATTTTGGATTACGAGAAGCCCGAGAAGGGATATGAATGCCTACATGATCAAGGGCACACTTGCAATAAATTTTGCTATTGAATATATTAAAAACATAATAATAATAATAATAATAGCTATTGATGCAAACTTGATAGATTATTATTATTAAATAACATTTAAGAATATCCTTAGATTTTTATATAAAAAAAAGTACCAAAACGGCATTTTTACTTTAAATACGGGGAGACCGGGACATAGAAAAATAGTGCGTCGTTCAAAGCGGGAAGTTGGTCAGACTATATATCACAGGTTATTTGTATTTCTGTTCTCCAGTAAGCTTCTTTGCAAGTACTTGTAGCAGTGGCGTTTATTCAATGGAAGTAAGGGAAGCAGTGCTTCCTTAAAATTAAAAAAATAATAAAGAAAATAAGAGGAAACTCATGTTTAAACAAAATATTATAGTTAGAGATCTCTCCAACAAATATACTGAGTTGAGGTGCCAACTCTTCTTTCTTAGAGCAAACAGTTCTTTCTCAGACTGACCAGCCAGCTGGTCTCGCTCTATCTTTATTCCATCAATCATTTGTTCCAGGGTCTGTCCGACCCTGATAGGGAAAGGGAAGCAGAGTTTCCCTAGATGAGTATTAGCGCATAAGTTTACTTTCGTGATTGATGTATAATCGTACGTGAAATACTGTTAAAATATTAATTTTTATGTTGTTTTAGGCAATATTTATGGTTTCTAGATATAATTATGGACACTATATTACCAAATAATATATTTATCACCAATTAACAGTAAGTTTAGTTTTATTTTACAGAATATTGATGCTTATTTGATCCTCCAAAGGAAGCGGTTTGTTTCTTTGCGTACAGTCGTAGAATGACGGGTGCGTCAACAAGTGCGGCAGTGGAAGAGGAGGGTTGTGGTGTCAAAATTCATAAGTAATATTTTGAAGCATAGGTTTTAGTCCCAGTCTTTTGACAAGAAAAATAAAATAGTTTAAACAGGGAGACCAACTCCCTATTTAGGCAGCCTCTATAAGAACAAAACTTTGACGTTTCAATACTATTATTATTATTATTATTATTATCACCGCGTCTTACTACCCGTTCGGGTTATACGCACTTACGCTAATGTGTAATGGTAGGGTGATTGTGAGATGAAATGAAGGACCTACAGTTTAACGTGGAATCCGAACCACGGTGGAGGCCTGGCATTCCTCACATTCACAAGATGTCTTGTCAGAGGTGAAGGTAGGGTTTGGTAATCAGATAAATCTTTGCCGGGACCGAGGATTCAACTCCGGCCGCCAGCATATAAGTCTGACACCTTAACCCTAGACCGCCAGGTCACCACGTGACAATACTCCTATTTATGAAAGTGTATAGTACTTACTGATGTGTTGGGTTGACAGAACATTATGTAGTTGAACTTACTATTTATATTCCATTCACGGTAGGAATTACTCTCTGAAAGGTCTTTTTTCCTAGCAATATTATACTATATAATCGATTTCTGGTATGGAAAAAGGCCTTTCAGAAAACAATTCCTATGGTGAACAGACTTTACTAAAACTAATATGTAGAATAAATCCAAATTCAAAGCTATTATAGGGTAGGCCAAAGGTCAAACTCATTTGCAGTCCACAATCCAAGAGAAAACTTCGGCAATAATAAATTGACCATTATTCTTCTTCTTTTTGAGTTATAATTATAATTATTATTTAAATATAAATAATTTAATGACTGATTAATATTTCTAAGATCACCAATTATTTTGTTTGATTCCATTCATAGTTTGTGTCACCCCCTTCCTTACTTCCACATAATACTTTTAACTATATATATATATAAAAGGAGGACCAGTGAGAGCTTCTAATTAATCTTGGATCCACCAGACTCCTTTAATGTAGTCTCATTGCTTCACTTTGCCATAATTGACCACACACCACTGACTTGTAGCCTGATCAGCCTTAACTGCTTGGGTTCCATTTTAGTAAGCAATTTGTTTTCAAACAGTCCAAATTCATTGCCTGTGTTTTGATCGAGTTTTTACTTTACGTTAGGTTCATTACATGAATCATGATGATATGCTTATGCCGGGATCACGATCAACTTAACGTTAACTTAAAGTTAACTTAACGTAACTTAACGTAAAGGATCTCCTTGTGTTTTTAAATGGAATTGATCATGATGCAGTTAACTTAATGTAGACTTGCAGGTCACTTAACTTAATAGAAGTCATGGGAGGTCTTTTATGTTAAGTGAACGTTACTTGAAGGGTATCACGTGACCTGTCCAGCCAATTGTTATACAAGTGACGTCTATTAATTCATTTGTTGGTTTTATGAACAATGTCTACTCTTTAGCTTTAGTTCTAGTGATCGGACATTTAATTAAAATAAGCGCTAGTATTATATCATTATAGAACGTTTAAAACAGACTCAATTAAAATAGTGTAAAAAAATTGAAATTTACGTTAAGTTAAAGTTAAGTTGATCGTGATCCCGGCATTACACTGTGTTTTTTTACATTAAGTGAAATTACGTAACATGAACGTTAAGTTAATCGTAATGTGTAACCCCAACATTACTATGATCTGGGAGATCGGGGTTGGATTCATACCAGTTGCCATTAGGTGCTATCTATCATTGCGATATCTCAAGTTAAATAATATAGTCCGTCGATAGCCGGCACAGGTATTGACATTATAATATATTAAAAAAACTATTCGGAGAAACGTCTATGTTAGCGTCCCACGTGCCCAGCCTCCAAGTTGATCACAGTGGCCTACTTTCAAAGCCCACGTTTCGCGCCAAATACGTAGTGCTTGTCAGTTTGAATACGGTTGTTCACATAGGCCATTGGCGGATCCAGCACTTATTCGGGAGGGTGCGGTGGACACACACACATGCAAATTTAAAGTTTCATATATAATTTAAACAACAAAATAAGTAATCCAATACAAAAATATAGGTACGATAATAATGTGTACACACACCTTAAAAAATTATGTAATGAAACACTTTCTCCAAATGAAACTCAGAGGGTTTTGCAAAATATTTAAATTGATGAAGAAAAAAGTTCTTGGGGCCCCCCCCCACCACTAGTGTAAAGGACCGCTCCGAAGTTGGCAGATCCCATTTCAACATTTAAAATATTCAAACGGTAGCATCGTTTTGACACATACATTCAGTTGAAAGGGACTGAAATTTTAATTAAACTTAGGTGACAGCTACTATTATATTGATCAGCATGATTATACTAAAGAATCATATAAACAAACTCTACAAGGAAGACCAGAGTTTGAACCCAGATCATAAGCACTGGGGGTGTTATTTGTGGCATAAAGGTGAGATGGAAGGAAACAAATTCAAGTCTGTATTTTTTCAGTTTTTATGCAAATCTTTTTTTCTTTTCTTTTGAATATTTGTCATGGGCATTGCGTAGTGTGACAAGTGCATATTTTATATTCATTAAAATAATTCATGCTAAGATGCTCATGACAAATAATCAAGGACTGTTGAGATCACATGCAACACAAAGAAAATGAAACCAAATGTATTCATTGAAACAATATTTATTTTGGTCAAATATAGTTTTTGTAATAAAAACTTCAAAATATTGACTTCAATTCGGGTTCACTTCCACTCCAACTATAAATTTTTCTCTCTAATCGAATTCTAATGCATATTCAATGTAATTTAAATTGAATTTCCTGAGACTGTTCTCTTAGATTAGATAGTTTAAGTCTTATTATCCATATATATTATTTCTGGTACTAGGATTATGTGTTTAATTTTAAAAGGGCTGGCCAACTTTGGACATTATTTCTACCTTTGAAAATAATTAATTTCTATTTTAACTCTTCAGTTATATGGTATAGTGTCACTATTTGAGATAAAGATGCCTAAAGTTGTCTAAATGTTTAGGAAGCACTAGTGCCAGAAGCTGCGAACTCCAAGAGCAAATTATCTATGTCACATCATGTTCTGACTAAATAATGTAATGTGCATCAAATTTTGACCAAATATATCTAAATACATTTTTATAAAACTGTTTGATCAAATAGACATGATTCATATAGTTTTAATTTTTTTTTATAATAATAATAATAATATTTAGCACCGTGTCTTACTACCCATTCGGGCTATACGCATCAAGTACTAATTACTCTAATGGATTAGGAATTGGGAAGGTTGAATTAGAGGAAGTGAACCCACATTTGCGTGGAGGGAGAGTGGAAAACCATTTAGGAAAAACCACCCCCCGTTCACCCGACCGAGATTCGAACCTCGATCTCCCCATCCTCAGCAGTCGAGCTCAACACGACTAACGCGTTAGCCAACTACGCCACCGAGGCGGGTAATTTTTTTTTTATAAAGTGGCACATTATTCAAAGGAATAGAAATAATAAGCTTAGCCAATTGTTTTGTTGGTTATTAATTATTAAAAACCAATTACCAAAACTATCGGTTTCTTTAAGGACTCGAACAACCATGGTACTAAAATTAAGACTCACAGGAACTAAATAAACCTAACAACTTGACAAAAGGAAGGGATTCAATATGTTTTTTGGTCCCAAATTCAGACTCTTATAAATCTACTAATTTGGGTAAAAAATAAACCCTTCTAAAATGTTTGCCAACAATGGACCTACTGTAGTTTTTTATATTTAAAAACTATCTTTATTCATTTTAACACTATTTTTAATATTTTAGCACCTATACTGTACACTTGAAGCATGCCCCAATTTGAATATATGATAGAAGGGACTACCGCTCAGACTCAATATCTCAATATAACATAAAACGGCTAGAATAGCATCGTGATCAGGTGCATCCAAATTGTTAGGTATTTTAAAATGTAATTTAAACTAATTACATTTACAATGTTATATGTGCATTAACATTTTAAAAAAGTGTGTCATTTTTAATGTTTAAAATAGTATTTGAAATTATATGTAAACACACCACAATTGTACAGTATAACTTCTTCATATAGTTCATTATATCTTGGTACAAAAATAAAAATTAAGGGTTTTAGTAAACTACTCTTATGTAAGTTTTCCTCAGAAAAACTAACATATCATTTTGTTATTTATAATAAAAACTATTAATAAAGAGAACATTTTAAAACAATTTTCAAAAAATGTCAATTTTTCAAAAATAAGTTATTTGTAAAATATCCTCAAATTATGTATAGTTGTAAAAATAAAAATATTTTCTTATTTATCATGAAAAACTATCCCCAGATATTAATTTTTACCTCAAATACCAATTTCGAATAAAATTGTTAGAGCTATTTTCAAAAAATGAAAAATTTTAAAAAACATGTTTCACTAGTCCGTAAACTACCTTTAAACAAATACGCCCCAACCCCCTCCCCACACCCACCCGCACAAGAAATATATATATATATATATAAAAAAAAAATTAGAGCCATTCTTGAAAAATTTGGAATTTTCAAAAATCACTCATCAGTAAACTACCCTTAAACGAATTTTTCACCAAAAAATAAGTATACAGTGTGTGTTATTTTTAAGGTAAGGCTCTCCCTAGATATTCATTTTAAACAAAATGGTTAGATCGATTTTGAAAAATTTGGAACTTTAAAATCAAGTTTAAGTAAACTATCCTTAATTTATGGACTAGGGTACAAAAAAAAGTTCCATGGTATAGCTAGCTATAGAAATGATTATAAAGTTTTAACAAAATCCATTACACTGTTTTGGATTTAGTTATAAAGACTGATATACAGGCAGATATGGGGGAAGACAAAATTGTAAAATTTACTTTTATGACTTTGGGGCCAAATAAAACGTAAAGATTCATCATAAGTAAAAAAGTAAAAGTAGAAGTAAAAAAATATTAATTTTTTTCTCTTGGATAATGATCAAGTAATAATGCCCCATCATTGGCATAGTCAGTTCAACGTGAGCGTATTCGTCTAGCTTGACTGACCTCCAGGTTCAAATCACTGCAGAGTACATCACAATTTATTGAATCACCCCAAACCTGAGGAAAATTCCTAGTGAACACATTCCCACACCATTTAAGAGATTAACTGAGCCCCTCCTTAATGACATGATTAGATGTGCCATCTATTAATACAATAACACCATCCAGAGTCAGATGTACTGACTGCCTACCCAAACCAACAGTACCCAGAGTGAGACATACTGATCGATAATCCGATAACCTAAGCTTTAGCCCATAGTCTGATCATTGACCCCAAAGTAGGACTGCTAATCTGATGTGAGTACTCAAAGGACACGATAACAGAACCCATAAATAAATGTGAAAGTCACTAGTTCGATATAGAGGAGGAGCTAGGATCAAACTTTTGTGTGAGAACCTCTAACTCAGTATCAGGTTGAACCTAGGATTGAATGCAGACACAGGTGTGCTAATTGCTTACTCAATAAAGTTACCTAGAAAGATTGCTATCCCTAAAATAATGCCTTAACAGTCTTACATAGCACATCATTTAGAATCGAGCGAGGGCACTTTACAAAACATGAGGTTGATTCTTCCATAATATGAAACACACTAATACATTTAGTCTTTCTTACACATCAGATGAAACTGTATTCTCAGACTATAACAGGAAAAATCAGTATTTTCAATAAGTACTTAAGAGGAACTAAGCATAATGAATAGTAATTATTTGAGTGATAGGAATGAGCATAAGAAGTAAGGTTAAATATATGTGACAGAAATAACAAGGAGTTAACCATAAATATAATAGTTTAAAAGCCATATAACCTGAAAAGGTAGTAAGACGCAGTGAAAAAAAAAAGTTTAAAACAGGAACCCAGAGCAACTAATTATGATTGGATGTGAATAAAACAAGAAGGAAAATTCTTTGTTTCTACAAACAAACACTTACCAGATGTTAATTTAATCAATTTCTAGTCAATTCTTAAGATTATTAAATTACATAATGAGAGTTAATTTTTTTTTGTCACAATATAGTTGTCATTTAATATGAGTGTTCACTTAGTACTTGTTTTGATTAAATTGGTTCAAGTTAGCCGTAAAAGAAGGTTTACAGCCATTAAAGTTTATCTTTTATCAATAATTATTTTAAGTTATATCTTCTTTAGAACTCTAGTAATATCTAAGAATTACATACCTAATACGGTACTATAACAAACTATTTATTCCTGCATGTTCATCTATTATTATAACTACTAGTTATTTCTTGCTAGTACCCCTAAACATCCTATTCCTTACTTTTTGTTCTTATCAAATACCATTATTTAGTACCTTCGTGTTCCTGTCAACAATTCTTACTATTACTGCTCACTCCTACCAATTTATACAGAAACTACTGTTTGTTTCTGTTAATCCTTTCCATTACTAGTATAATGATTGCTAATTCCTACTTATTACTGTTGGTTGCTGTTAAATGTAATACTCATACCTGTTAGATTCTAATAAATTTACTATTAACTATTGCTTGTTTCTATTTGCCACATTTGGGTTAAGTGTTCAGTCCTAATTGTTTCTTTTAAATACTACTATATTCACTGCTTATTCTTGAATGTTTAAGTTAATATTTGATTCACTGTTCTTTCATACGTGTTTCATAATGTTTCTACTATTTATTGTTTAACCATGCTCATTAATGTGCATTACAATTAACGGTTTATTACATTTAAAGTGTGTCATAAAAACGTTTATTTCTGTTGGGTAATTATGTTCGATACTGTCCATTACTGTTACAAATACCATAAATTGTTATTACAACCTCCTGATTACAGTCACAAATATTGTTAGTTCCCAGTTAATACTGATGTTATCTAGAATAATTTAGCAGTATTTAATAGGAACATTACCTGTATTGGTGGGCATGTGGATTACTTGGCAGGCTCATATAATGTGGTTTAGTGGAGATGAGGAGGTCGGGGCTCAAATCCTGGCTCGATTTAGTGAAGTTTATTTAATTTAATGGAGTCCCACTAATTTTTCACATATATGATGGTATATTTCCTATAATTTATACCCTACTCTTTCCTTTCACATGGGTGTGAATAAAATGTGTATAGCATGAACAAGTAATATGACACAGCAATAATAATAATAATAATAATAATAATAATAATAATAACCACAACAAAAAGGAATGTTAGATGGAGTATATAGCTGGAAAAAAGCAATATTTTAAAGCAGGTTTGTCAATCAATCAACACAATAACCAGGGATCATTAGGAACTCTTCTACAAGTGAAGTGTAATTTTATGAATAGTTTTATTTATATGGATTTGAACTGTCAAAGCTTGTAGATTTTTAAATTAACACACAGAACTAACTTTCGTCGCTGGTAAAATAAATGCAACTAACGGTTTGATTTATTCTTCACATGGTTAAGCAGCAACCAAACTATATCAAATTAGGATGTTAAACACCTGGCTGCCCACTTTTTGATAGTCCTTTGTTGTACAATCCTGAGCTAGCTATGGCAATCAAAAACCAGTCATGGATTTTAATAAAATAAAATAAATTGAATATTTGGGACAGAATATTTCCATGTCCACAAACTGAGTGCACAAACAAACGCAAAACATTAATAACGTAATCTTTATGAAAGCACAATCATAAAATAATAAAAACAAACTAATATATATATATTTTACAGAAATTTGTAGAAAAAATTGTCATCACTGTTAATTAAAGAGGATAAATAACTCTGTTTGAGAAACATCGCGAATATAAGCACCTTGGTTTTCCAAAAAGCATCATGGTTCACCGAACCGAAAAGAAGATTTTATAATAATTTTGTGTGTGTTTGTGTAATAAGGGGTTGATTTGGTTATTTATTTAGTTATTACTTAAATAATATTTTGTTTTTAATAATGTATTATATGTTGTTTTGGTTTAAAGGTTCAATTTAATTTATACCTTTAATTAAAACTTATAATTTGAATCACCATTGTGAAAAGATCAGATTTTGGTTGGTTTAGAAAATTCCCATTCGTATTCCCATTTTTAAGTTCAAAGATTTATTTTATTATCTTATATGGCTGATTTACATGCTTGCCAAATTTCAATTTTAAATAACACCAAAAAGAAGTGTTCTAAAGTAGTTGGATTACCTGGGCTTCAATTTTGAAATTTAATTTGTTCAGATCCCATTCGGTTCTTCATTTAAAAAATTAAGGATCAGACCTTAATGGTTGTTTGTGGTTGTTCTTATACCTGACAAATTTCTATCTTCTAATAGAATGAAAAGTGATTTATTTATTTGAAGTTTGAAACCCTGCCATTTCACCCACCCCTTTTCTAAATAGTATATTTTTAACACTTATTTTGTTATTGGAGTAATTCCTCTACATTCCTGGTAAGTTTTTGTTTTCCACCTCACCTACATTCCCCCCCCCCCCCC
>CABFOV010000350.1:52205-85146 GCA_902141375.1 Timema poppense
CCCTCTTTTAATTACACCCCACCCCCTATTTTCATATTTACTCTGTTTAAAATCATAAGTCTTTTATGATTATTTGAAGTGGCCTTTATTCTTTCTTGCCAAATTTCAGTTTATTTCAGTTTAATATCACAGAATAGTAATTGTTTCTATTAGTTTGGTAAATTGTACCATCTCACATTTAAACAACTCCTAATAATATATTTCAAACCAAGACAAAGATGGTTATCTGGATTTGGACATTTTGGACCGATTTTAAACTAAAGGTCATTGAATTGACAAAGAGTGGTGTGTGGGTGAGTGTAAAGGACCACCCCAGATAATCAGAAAAAACTGAAAATTTTAAAATGGGTTCTAGGATATTAGGAGCTCAAAACTTCACATTCTATGAGAAAAAAAACTGCATGATGTGGTAGAAAATTAAAATATGGCAGATAATTGCAGAGATCAATATATATTTTAACAGTCCTGTATTTAATTTAAATGCTGTTTGTTAAAATGTGATGTTCTTTTTTACTTTTAATATTTAATAACGATATACATATATTACTTCTTTTTACTTCTCTTATGATTGCTTTTAGCCAAATAGAGCACATATTTAGATTACATCCCTATTTTGACATTATGCTTTAGTCATATAATTTAAACCCATAGCGGATTAATATTTTAAAATAGTTTAAGATTTGGTTACTTTTTGCTTTGGTGAATTTTATAGTCGATTTTGGGAAAATCGATTTTTTCCCTTTTCACCCTTTACTAAACTACTATTAATTTTAAGTTTAAACAGACACACAAACAGATGGCATTGCAAAGACCACTTTTTAGGGTTCGGCGGGCTATGAGACGTCGACATCCATCAACATTTCAAGTTAGATTTTTTTACTCGTAATTTTATGGTTAGATATCCAATTCCAAAAACACCTAGAGGCAACTCTATGAAAACCCTATATACCAAGTTTCAGCCCGATCGGTAAAATAGTTTAAGCTCTAGTTGGAGGTACAGACAGACAGACAGACAGAAATTCAAAAAACAACTTTTTCGGATTTGGGGAGTCATGAAACGTCAAGATTCATCAAAATCTCGAGTTTGATTTTTTTAACGATCAAAATACTTTTTCTACCTGTAAGATAGTTAGAAAGTAAAAATGGGCACACCAGATGGTAGATTATAAAATCAACCTGATTTGTAAAAATACCTAATATGTAAATTTATCATGGACTTTTGTAATTTATAATTTTGAAAATAGATAAATATAATTAGATGATTTAAATATATCATTTTTAGGGGGAAGGGGGTTGCTAGTTGGGGACAATTGTGAGGAAAAGCTGATGAAATTGAGTATGGGATAGTAAGAGGCAAAAATGTTAGAGAACACCTTATGTAGATCATTTGAGATCCAACTGCTTTACGGTGAGAATATGTGGTTACTTAAATTTATTGCATTCTTGTTTTTCAAACAAATAAAGTTTTAAAACATCACAAACTTGAGTTATTGGTGATTGTATGCTCTATTTAGTTTGTATTTTTGCCTTCAAAATTATTTGGGTGATTAAGTCATCTTAACTTACCAGCACGAAATATCTCGCCACATCCATCACAACGGGAAGCAAACTGGGCATCATAGCAGTTGCCACAGTAGATCTTGTCAGCCTTGGAGCCAAATTGCTTGTCAACTAGAGAAACACGGCATTTGTTGCACAGGAAGCAGGCCTCGTGCCAGTGCTTATCCTTGTAAGACAGATCCTGAAAGAACAATATGCCTTTATTACAGTTTTGTGCAAATACTTATAATACCGGAATGAGGTAAAAGGAAAAGTTATTGTTTAATATCTTGTTTATTTTATGAATGAACACATATTTATCTGTAAAATTACACCATGATATGGGATTCAAACACAAGCTGTATTTTAAATTATAGGCACATTAAAATTCACCAACATAAAAAATGGAATGTGAGCCTATTACTTCGCTTATTTCAGAATTTAAGATAGGAAAAATCATACTTTATTATAATATCATTAAAAACAACTTTCATTAATAGTGATTTTATAAATGATCAAAATTAAGTTACATAAAAGTAAATGTGTAGAGGTTGACATTAGTGATGCTTTATAGGTACTTCTATATTTATATCAGACTAAAATGAGCAAATATTTTATTTAATTAGTAATGGAAAGAGAATAGTTATATCAAGTGACAATTACAAATACAGTTTTATTTGGTCTCTCGTTCATAAAATTATTTAGACATGACACTAGGATTGGGGATTGAATAAGTATTTTACCTCTATGTTAAGCAATAAAAAAAATAGCCAAAGGATATAAAAAAAATCTCAAAAAATATGATGTAAGGCCTAGTTATTTACTTAATCTAGCATTAAGTTTTTATTATATATTGACAGATCCCTATGTGATTTTCTGTAGTGTATGGTTAGTAAAAACATATTTCAAATGAAATGTGTGTACCCTCCATTCATCCTGAGCCGTAGCAAGCATACATTGCTTTATACACTATGATTGTTTTTATTGACACACATCTTACTACCAGTCTCATATATCCGAGTTTAATCACACTATCGGTACAGGGATGATGCAAGTATAATTTATAAGGAATGTGCAGCATTTGCGTGGAAGTAGTGTGAGGAAACAAAAGGAAATACCACCCTCAGTATACCTGTACGGAATTTGAGACAACAACCAAACTAGACTAGAGTATCATATTCTGAAAATTGAAAAATGACACCTAGACACGGGAATCGAACCCGAGACCTTTGGCTTAGTATACCAATGCTCTTACCACTGAGCTATCCAGGAATCGTCCCATGCCCAGGGTCATTCTTCACTCATATTTTAAGGCAGAGTCCATGATGGATGTGCGGAAATCGTCGGCTACAAATGTGTGATTTTATTGAGATCACGAGCTATCAGATAACGCAGCCACCTTTGACTCAGTAGTTGGTTTATTGCTGCGACTTGTAAAATTATTATAATTATAAGGGATTGCATATTTAAGAATCAAATAGCCAAAGCTATTATTTATGCTTTTAGTGAGGATTACTCCATCTAAATATCACATTCCTCGATAGCTCAGTGATTATAGCATTGGCATACTATGCCAAAGATCCCGGGTTCGATTCCTGTGTTTAGGTGTCATTTTTAAACTTTCAGAATATGATAACTAGATGCAGTAATCCTCATTAAAAGCATAAATAATAGTTTGTCTATTTGATTCTTAGAATAGAGTAGACGAGCTTGACGTTGGTCCACCTGCCTACTGATGTGAATTCCACTATGTTAAAGCTTATAAGATAGGGACCATAGCCTAATCAGTCAAGGTAGGGCTGATAATTTTCAAGATAAACTGTATAGAATTAATAAATTATACTAAAAAATTAAGTATGGCCTTAATGAATTTTCCAAGAGCGCAGAAGTATAAATATTATTAAAACAACTTTAGCTTACAAAAATACAATTTAAGCTAAGAACCACTCTAAAAGAATATTAAATTATTCATTGTAGTAAAAAAGATAGATTCACAACAATAAACGTTTCCTTTGATTTCTTATAGTTTAAATTTTATTAAAAAAAATTATTCAAAATCTGTTTAAAGTGAAATAATACACTTATTTTCAAATTGGAATATCTGTCTGGATTAATATTGTTTATATATAAAAAAAGTTGCTAAATTGAATTTATTGGGCATTTTACTTTTCAATAAATTTCTTTAATTTCATTTCATTCATAGCTTGAATTTTTTACAAACATTTTCTAAACTAAATTGTTTGGTGGATATTTTGGAGATAATGTCTTGATATTTATATTTCAAAAATATTTTCATTTATATTTACTGAACATTGCATAACTTTAAAAGATATTTTGATGTGTATTATCTTGGCCTCACATAAATATATTTGATTTATATGGAATCACAAAATTTATCTCTATACTGGTGGATAGGTAACTCAATAATAATAATAATAATAATAATAATAATAATAATATATGGGCCCTATTTTGTTTACAATGGATATCAGATATGTATGTAACGTTGAGTATATTTGATTATTAGTTTTTTCCCCCCATTTCTTGATTATCAAACATCTAGCGCGGGGTATTTTATTAATATTGATTTAATATGACTGTATTGCCTTTGCCTGTATGTGTAGCTAAATTGTTTATCATTCTCCTGCTCAGAAAATGTAGGTATATTTACTTTAAATTCTACCTTCCCCATTCCTACAAAATTAACGTCATTAATATATATGCAACCCAAACAAGCAGTATGATGCAGTGAAAAATATGGGAACAAAAATATAAGTTTGCTAACTTTCGGGGTAAATACACACACATTACTTACTTTGGAGTCAATACCAATAATCTTGTTGCACTCCTCGCAAACATTGGCAAAAACTGACTCGTAGCATTTGATGCAGTATGGATGATCATCACGTAAAACATAGCGCTGTCCTGTCAGCGATTCATCACACTGCCAGCAGCAGAAGTGGCCAGAATGCCAGTCCTTTGACATCGCCTTCGTATATTCACCACTGAAAATCAACTGTAACAAACAAATACACAAATTTTTAAAATCACATACCAATCCAGTAAAGTGCCTATAAGCTATTACATTGTGGAATGGCTGTATTAAAACACATCCTGGACGCAAAACATGCAAGTTTTTATTTTCCTCTACTATTTATTTTTCATAAAATATCCTTATGTGTCCCTTCCTTCCACACACAACAATATCAATTTATTAATCTACAACTCTGCACTATTTCGGCTACTATGACGAGAATATCTTCATGCAATATAGTACACATAAAATGTTTAGGTAATTTTTACAATCAAAATATATACTTCTAGTAAAAAGCATACGAATAAAACCTTATATGCAAGCCGGCACGTCCAATGATGTTTCAAGTAGGCCTATTGTTGATTCCAATATTGATTTCTTGTGGCTTAATTAAATGTGTATTTAGTTTAACAACATCTTCAGGAGCACAAATTACTCTTTATAATGTATTCCAGTGTCTGACCTTTTAGGTCATAGTGACTTTTTACTTTCAATTGCCCCTCGAGTTGATAAAGTATTGTGACCGTAAAAAAATATAAAAATTGTATTATAAATTTTGATGGATGTAGACGTTGCATGATCCCACGAACCAGAAAAAAGTATTTTTTGCAATGCCATCTGTATTTCTGCCTGTTACTGGGACTAGAGCCAAAACCATTTTATCGATCTTGCCAAAATTTGGAGTTTACATAAGGTTCCTCAGGGTTTTTTGGAATTATCTATCCAACCCTAAACTTATGAATAGATAGTTAGTTTACTTAAGTGTGAAAAGAAAAAAAGTCGATTTTCTCAAAATATGCTATGACGATTTTGATTAAATTTCGTTTATAGGCATTGTTTAAGATTAAAAACAAAATGGTCACGCTGATTTTCCCATGAAAATGACTTTGAGGGTACTTTACACCAGTGGAATTTTCCAATTTTGATCATATATCCGCAACTCTTTGATACACGAAATGACTAATCATTGTAAAGTTGTATTATTATTAATAATAAACAACCTTTATTTGAAATATATTTTTATGAAACCAATAGTTTCTGAGATATTGACGAATATATTTTTTAAATTGAGGTCTGGAAAATTGAGTATGCTATTTGGTGAACAGATTATATATATATATATTTTTCGATATGTTTCTGTTACAGTAAATATTATTTCATGTATGCTTTTTGTTGAATGTTTCTACATTAATTATTTAGTTTAACATATTTTACGAGTTTTGTGTAAATAAAATAATATCTCCATTTTTAGGAAAAAAGCGAGAAAATTTGAATGGTGCACCTTACCATTTATTTACATCCAGTTTTCTTCCTTTGCATATTTTGGCGCAATGCATACCAATATCTTAGGCTGATAACATTTGCTTAATAGTGTTTAGAACAGTGAAAAATATGTCTGTCCCTCATAATTGATGTTAATTTACCAGTAAGGTAATTTAAAGTTAAATAATGCAGTGAAATCTTTCAACTGGGTGTACACCTAAACTACTCTTTAGATTTTTATCGAGAGGGTCTGATATTATAGCTTTTGGAATGTAATAAAGTTGCTGCTCGTTAAATGTCCTTTCAACTTGGTCTTTAAATCCCTACACGGAGAGTTTGTACATTAAAAGAGGCCCATTAAACAAATTGCACAAGGTGATTTTTATAGCTCACATTTATCTAGAGTTGTTGCTATATACAGGTTGTTTTAAACGTGTAATACTTTGGTAGGATGGTGTTAAAAGTTAGATTGTATTTCACCACTATAGAAAAAAAAAGCACATTCACGCAGTTTTTTTTATTTTATCATTTATATTGAAGCACCACATGCTTTCTTTAAACTTTCAGCTTCACGAGGCTGATTTTTATTTTGAGATTATTGACGACATAAAGGGAAAATTTACTCCATTTAGTAATTGCCTCTTGAGGCACATTATAAGCGTTGCACATGTAGGGTATTTTGTGTCTTAATTATGTCAGATTTTTAATGCAAATGTGTAAATTATCTTGAATAAGCCTTTTATGACGTCTTAAAAATTATATATGTACCTATATTAAAAAACAAATTAGGATTTTTTTTTTCAATTTGTTTGGTGAAAAATTACTACGTGGAAAACTATAAGCGTAGCCGCCCAGGATTTGAACTTGAGAGCGTTCATCATAGTAGGTCCAATTCAGCTCCGGCTCGCCCGGAACATTGGAAGTTAAACGGAAAAGAAAAGACCAAGATATGCCAGAAATGTGTGCAGTGCATTCGTATTTGAATGATAACTCGAAATTCTCCGTGGTGATGATGGGGACAAAGTGACAAAGTTTCTTGTTAATAACTACAGTATGTCCCTATTATGACAGAATAAAGATTTGTGCACAATGCTTAGCGGTGAAGCCATTTTAAAATGGTCATAAACGGCCTTTTAAATTCAGTTTTTATCAAAATATTTAATATTCCAACAATGTTCTATATTAGGAACATCTACTAACTCTTTATCTTTATTAATTTTTAATCAGAAATAATCCACGTGCAATAGTGTTAGTGTAAATTTACGATTTTAAGCCGACTATATCACAGAGTTGATGGGCATGTGATGTACGCTCTTAATCTTTCAGTTAGTAGTCCAGATTTCTACCGCTAAGCATAGATAATCTGTCGGTTATTGGTTGGAATTAATTTCTAAATAACCATAGGGGGGGGAAGGATCATTCACGTTTTGACCATTTAAAAGTCATACTCTTAATACAAAAACATACGCCGCCGTTCGGTAGTTGTTAATAGCTCAAAGATAGGCTAAAGCAACAATATTACATATACCTATGGCTTAAACAATGGCTGCCAAGTGACAGTGAGAACTGGTTGTACCTGGATGGATCAGTGTGTGAACGTTGGTGTACTAGAACTCGAAGAAAAATATCCTCGCACTGCAGTATTTCTCAAGGGAGTGGTAGTTCGGAAGCTTGAAAACCATTAAAACAATCCTCAAATAGCTTCAAATATTATTTGGTGACCCTATTAAAAATTATATTATTTGTTTGAGGGAGGTTAGATTCATGTTTATAACCATTTACTTTGATCTCAGAATACCTCTTAATCTTCTTCTTAATTATGTAGCTATCCTAAATTGATTATTAGCTACCACTCCTTTTTAACGACTTATACAAGTTATTAAATGTTTGCTTAATGTACTGTTTGATATGACCAAAAGTCCAGTAAGGAGCGTAGGGTGGAGAAAGCTTAGAATGTAGATGATATTTATATATATATATATATATACACACACACACCCACGTTTGTGTGGAGAGTGGAGTATTTATGTAGTATTTTAGTGCATTAAGATTAATTCAAGTCAATCACTATGCATTAATTTTGGGATCACTGCGATACATATTGCCCGAATAGTTGCTTTATCTGATACTACCGGTGGATAAGTATTTAATATTTTATTTTTTGCTACATACAATTATACTAGGTTTTACGCCATAAACATTTATCTAAGATATAATGTTACAACGTGTAAATTTAATAAATCCCACCAATCTGACGAACTACAAAACAAATACTTGACTTTATAGTTTTATATTTTTAGAACTGTGTCTCAAGTTGCGCCTATTAATAGATACCTGGCATCACCATTATGGGTGAATTTTCGACAAATTGAATGTTTTTGACGGCGAACACAAGTATTTATGTCATCACCTGGCATATCTTTAAAGATTCGGATATTTCTTTTTACTGACAAATATAGGTAAAGTGGGTATGACGGACAGCAACTGATAGGCTCCTGAACAGGAAATTATTTGATGAGACGCCTAAGTAAATATTAATGGCAATTATAACTCAACATTTTAGACCAGATAAAAGATTCAACTTTTCGCAACAAGGATGAGTCAATACATTAATTAAGAATACCACCATTAATACGAATGTTTACTGACGAGATCCAATACTATAGAAATTATGCCAATAACACCCTGGTGTAATCTTGGGAAGAGATTTTGTTACAAATTGGATAGTTTCTGTCTGGCTACTAGGATTGGATGTCTGAATAAACTTAAGCCATTATAAATTATTATTATTAGCACCGCGTCTTACGGGTCGTTCAGGTTATACGCACTTACGCTAATGTGTAATGGTAGTGTGATTGTGAGATGAAATGGAGGACCTACAGTTTAACGTGGATGGAATCCGAACCACGGTGGAGGCCTGGCATTCCCCACATTCAAAAGATGTCTTGTCAGAGGTGAAGGAAGGGTTTGGTAATGAGATATATCTGTGCCAGGACCGAGGATTGAACCCCGGACCCCCAGCACAGAAGCCCAACACCTTACACCTAGACCACCAGGTCACCTAAACCATTATAAAAATTATTTACTATTACAAGAGTGTCACAAACAATAGGTTACCCCCACCCTATTGTGTTCACCCCAATGCCTTTATTCGTGTAGAAGGTGGTAGTGGTCCTGGTATACATTTGTATAGAAGGTGGAACAATTGAGATTTTAGGTGGGGATGTAGGAAACGCGAAAAAAGGTCAGCGTTTTTGAATTTTTTTTGTATGAAAACTTTTTTGGTCAAATTAAACGAAATATTGCTTCAGTACAAACATCGAGTTTTATTTTCGTTACATAATGCTATCCAACAGTTCTTGAATATCTGTCAAGGGTGTCCTGTAATTTAATAACAACTTTTCTCTTCATTTAACAAGTTTGTCATTTAATGCCGCTATGCTCATGACAGATATTCAAGAAATATTGATATCAGCATGTGAAGAAAATTAAACTCTATGTTTGTACTAAAGCAATATTTTTTTGGTCAAAAAAGTTTGCTATAAAAACTGCAAAAACACTGATCCTTTCTCGCGTTTCTTTTATCTCCACACTAATCGTTGCAAACCCCGCTAATGTGATACGACCACCTATTATTTCGATCCACAACAATAACAAAAGGGTTTAACACATCACAGGGAGGTTACAAGGTCGGGTCAAGCTAGGAGATCCGTCTGACAAGGCGTTTCTTAATATTTTTAATTTCACTAATGAAAGTTACAAGGTCTCCACGCATTCTTCTTAGATTATATTAGTATTTATATCGGATTACATCATGAGCAGGTTTGGTGATGGTAAAAAAATCTGAATAACTAATTTGAAATTGTTTAGTTACTACCAATCGGTGATGAGAAAAAAAAAATCAAAACTTTATTAGAACTTGTCAAGCTGTAAACCATGAATGCATCTTAGCTAGTCTAGACTACACGAAACCGAGTCGCACCAATATGAAACAAGTAAAGCCCTTTAAAAAATCCTCCTTTGGGACGAGGTCAGAATAGTCCGGTGGTGACCTCAATTGGTCGTAGGAAGAGACTAAAAGGGGGCAATATCGCTAGCCTTCTCTAGTGATATCCCCAAAAGTATATTGACGTTGAAATAAGAGTACCTCCAAGGCCAAGGGCCAAGGTGGAGCAATAAACCGAGGATCAGCGAGCAAAGAGGTAGTCTGTCGCAAATTTGATGGTTTGGGCGCCGTGTTGAACCCAAGCTAAGCGTTGCCTTGGGGATCTTTAAATGTATCTATTTAGTGGGAATGGGGAGATATCTAAGAAAACCAATTCAAACAATTATTATAAAATACCCACTGCCCATTTACGTATAATAAAACTAACATTTGAAAGTACGATCTTTGATATAACTTGTTTTTTTAGAACCGCGTATTACTACCCATTTGGGTTGTACGTATATGTACGAATTATGCTATCGTGTAAGTCTGTCTATTTAGTAAAACAAGAGATGGAGCACATTCATTTCAAACTAGTACTCACCTATCGTGATTGCGTTTGTGAACACATCATTATATTTCACACAACAAGATAATTAAAAAACACCTAAAATCAATGTACAGTATACTCAAAATGGATACACCACTTAAAAAATCTGTATTTCTATTTTGCTTCATTGTAGCTGTTTACTTTTTCCTTAACCCGCTATATATTTTCCGTAATATCAGCTTGTCAAATAGGAGCGTGTCATCTTCCTAAGATAATTAAGCAGTTTATAGGTCTATTCCAGTGCAGTTCACCTTGCATAAACTTTTTTCCTCTGGTCACATTATATCTTCCTTAGAAATTTACCGAGTATAACAATCGGTTTCCCTGTATTCTCCATCAAAGCGGCGTTTTAAAAAACATATTACCTATTGATGGCGATGCCGCGGTTAAGCCGCAAAGCGGATAGTCGAGAGTTTACTGTATTCTCTTATTACAAAAATATAACACTTCGGAAACAATTCAATATTCCATCACTAAGATACAAATAAGATTATAGTACAAAGCTAAATTTCAAGTGAATAGTTACAATAGTAAGTTAACAAAGTTTTACAGGGAATAAAATCCAATGAGGAGCAACAGTAAGTATAATAGAGTATAACAACTTTTTTGGTCTAAATTGTTTATCTATTTTTATAGCATTATTAATATTATACTCGGTATTAATAGTCCTACTATTTATCAAAAGTGACAGGTTCAGATCACATAATTTGGTGTCAGAATAAATTAAAGTGATTTTGTATTGTTATTTTTTGTCACCGTATCTTACTACCTATTCAGGCTATAGGCATATATGATAATTACGCTAGTGGTGTCGGGATGAGAAAGGAAGCCTTTGAAAGGTAATATAGGCCTACCTGAATCGCGTGGAAGGAGATTGGGGAACAATTTAGGAAAAAGCTCTCATAGTAGATCCGACCGATATTCGAGCCCCAATCTCCCTGTAATCAGGTCAATCAAACACGAGAGTGACGCCTTAGACGATTCGGCCAATGAAGCGGCCTAGATGAAAGAAGATTTAGTAACTTGAGTAAATGTCACCTACTGTTCTTCTTACCGTGTTCCTACTATACACACAAAAGTGTGTGTATCGACTAGTCGCAAGGTCTTATATACTTGCGGCGTTCACACATCCACTGAGAGTGTCGGTAGCGGATGTTCTAAAAATACATAATAAAAAAAATGGTTCCGACAAGTTGATATTGTTTACAGTGTCGGATGGTTCTCAATAAATAGGTCGATATGGTTTTCGTTCAATGTCAACCCTTTTAATAATTCCATTATTTTTTTTCGGATGGAAACTGAGTCTCATTCTAATATCTTGACTGTATGTGTCACTTGAGGTTTTAGAAGCGCGTTCTAATATCTTGACAACGTATATGGTCTGAGGTTTACATGATGTTCCTTGTATCTTGACTGTGAAGGCCTATGTCATATGAGATTTTTGAGGTTAATTTTAGTATGATGATTGCGAATGTCTTTTGAGGTTTTAAAAGTTAATTAGCTTACTTTGTAAGCTAACTAGACCTATTAAACCGGATTATTTAATTGGTCAATATCGTTTACGAACGATCATAAACACAAGGATTATTAACGAATAATCATTTAATAAGTTCCCTAACAAGTATGCATTTTTAAGATGGTTCAGGTGGGTAGTGAAACGTTGTTTTAAAAACATATTTATGGTAATATTAAGATTCTGTTGTATAACAGTGGTGACCTGGCGGTCTAGGGGTAAGGTGTCAGACTTCTATGCTGGCGGCCGGGGTTCGATCCTCGGTCCCGGCACAGATTTATCTGATTACCAAACCCTTCCTTCACCTCTGACAAGACATCTTGTGAATGTGGGGAATGCCAGGCCTCCACCGTGGTTCGGATTCCACGTTAAACTGTAGGTCCTCCATTTCATCTCACAATCACCCTACCATTACACATTAGCGTAAGTGCGTATAACCCGAACGGGTAGTAAGACGCGGTGCTAATAATAATAATAATAATAATGTTGTATAACAGCTTAAAACGTGACATAAACGCAACCTTCACTTACGCATATTCATAGGAGTAAATATTACTCTTTTCCCTCAACATTTTTTTTTAGGATTAGCAGGTATAGCTACCGCAACGATACTCTGATTACCCTGATGCTTACACAATATGAAATATTATTTCATCAAATGGGTCACTAATATCTTTAATTTGAGTCTTATTATTCATTTTCATTTTATGATAAAGAATAAGCACTAACCGACAAATTATTAAATCTTCGCATTGTGTACTCACTAGCACAACTTTTAGAGTAATTCTAGATACCAAGCTCTCTTATATGGTGCAGTAGGATCTAAATGTGATACACAAAATCGGGATAATCTATCTTTCACATAACTCCTTAACTTAATTTACTAAGAAATAATCTTCCATGAGACAAAAAGCCGATAAAACTCAGTCAACGCGATTATGTTAAGCGGGATGTTAAAAGGATGATAAAAAACAATGTCAACACAGATGTTATCGGTATATGAAAAAAAAGCTCAAGCTAGATTAATTGATTTAGTCATAGATAGTACTGACACTAAGCATTGCAAAATTAAAAAAAGTTATATCTTCCTGGTTATTATTTTTTATTCCCTTCTCCTTATTTGATAGATTATTATTATTATTATTAGCACCGCGTCTTACTACCCGTTCGGGTTATACGCACTTACGCTAATGTGTAGTGGTAGGGATGATTGTGAGATGAAATGGAGGACCTACAGTTTAAAGTGGAATCCGAACCACGGTAGAGGCCTGGTATTCCCCACATTCACAAGATGTCTTGTCAGAGGTGAAGGAGGGGTTTGATAATCAGATAAATCTTTGCCGGGACCGAGGATCGAACCCCGACCGCCAGCATAGAAGTCTTGACACCTTACCCCTAGACCGCCAGGTCACCTATTTGATAGAAGATTTTGTCTTTTATGACGACGACATGTTTCGGTGATGTTACACCATCTTCAGGTCTGAGGAAAACCAATGTAATTATAAATTATTGTATAGAAATATGTTAATAAAAATATAAATTTAAAAAGTTTAACATTAGAAATGAAAATAGTCAAGCGAAATTAAAATATGATGTACGAAATATTAAATAATCACCTAAATAAAGTATTTATAAGCTTGTTAATATAAGTTATTACTTATTTAATATTTCGTATATAATATTCTAATTTCTCCTATTTCCATTTATAATATTTAACTTTTCAAATTTATAATTTTAATAACATATTTATATACAATAATTAGGTGACCTGGCGGTCTAGGGGTAAGGTGTCAGACTTCTATGCTGGCGGCCGAAGTTCAATCCTCGGTCCCGGCAAAGATTTGTCTGATTACCAAACCCTTCCTTCACCTCTAACAAGACATCTTGTGAATGTGAGGAATGCCAGGCCTCCACCGTGGTTCGGATTCCACGTTAAACTGTAGGTCCCTTCATTTCATCTCACAATCACCCTACCATTACACGTTAGCGTAAGTGCGTATAGCCCGAACGGGTAGTAAGACGCGGTGCTAATAATAATAATAATAATAATAATTTACAATTACATTGGTTTTCTTCAGACCTGAAGATGATGTAACATCATCCAAACATGTCTTCATAGAAGACTAAAACTTTTATCAAATAAGGAGAAGGGAATACAAAATAATAACCAAGAAGATATAGCCCTATCATTTATTACTACTTACCAAATAAATATGAAGATTAAAAAAAACTCATTTTAGGCAGCGGCTGGGATCAAACTAAGATATATCCTCCCAAAGCATCCAGCCTAATGAAACCATTTCCATTCATATGATGAGAGGGCAACTGAACACCCCTTCCAGAAGGGGTCAGAAGACTTAAAACTTAAGTACATAGTTTCCCTCTGCTCATATCTTGGGTAACCTCTGGTCACATTGGTTACTCATATCACCCGGGGAATCAAACATTTGTTTGAGATTAAATTACCCATAATAACGTAATTCCTTAAAAGCCTACCAGATTAGCTCAAGTGACGCAGACGATCGTTGATTAAAAATGAATGAGAACAATGTTTTGGTGGAAGGTACGAAAAAATAGGCTTTTCAAATCGATTTTTGACATTTTCATGGCTTCCTGGAGAGAGGGTGGGAGCCCATATAGCTAGTAAAAGCACTCCCGTTGAAATTGAACCCCTACATTCCGAGTAAGAAACTGCTCCACTCTCCGTGTGCCCTGCCTTGCCATATTAAGTAGGCTACCTAGAAAAACACTTATTCAAAAATTTATATGTATATTTTAACGGATTGTGTTATAATATTGTATACGTTAGTATATTCAGCTAGTTTGTAATAAAATAAAAACATCTGTTCCTTGTCAAAGCCAATGTAAATGTCGTCAGTGTGCTCTTCTAGCAATGCTTAAGTTTTTATATATGGTTAAAGAGGTTGTCGAAGGGCTGTATTTAACGTTACTCAAATTTAGATATATGTGAACATCCTAAACACAAAACTAGATCATAATATGAATTAAAAACTAATTTAACTTAGAACAACATGACTAGACTAAACTATGACAAACATTGCTTTACAACCAAAACTAGCAACGAGGGACTAAAGCTAAAAATAAATACATAAAAGTTTACTAGACCTTTCAAATTCTGGTTTCTCAATAGTTACCCGTGCTATTTACAGATGTGGAGCATTGTCTCTTTCATTGTATCAAGATAATAAATTGAGAGTTTTTGAGAACAAAATGACGCGAAAGATATTTTGAACTAAAATAATGAAAAAACAGGTGAATGGAGGAAGTTGCATAATGAAGAACTTCATGGTTTGCATGAATCCCGAACCATATCTACATTAATATTATAGAGAGGAAAGATTTGATTTTTTGTTTTTTTGTTTGTAATGGATAAATTCAAAAACTACTGGACCAATTTTAAAAATTCTTTCACCAATATAAAGCTACATTATCAGCTAGTAACATAGGCTATATTTTATTTAGAAAATTTAATTTATTCCTTATAAAATTGTCGATATTCACTCATATTTTATGGTAGTCTATATGATGATTCTTCAATATGTGTGTTGATAGTTAAGTATAATCAAGGTGTGAAAGCTGAGGTGGGGTGGCCAATGGCCATGTGGTGCGTATGTGTGATGACAGGCGTGTACATAACATTTTAGTTTGGATACCTGAAGATACAAAACCCCTTGTTATATCACGACTTCAATGGGAATATATTTGAAAGTGGTTGGTATTCAAGTTAGGGTTTGGATGGAAGTGTCACAGGATAGGATTGAACGGCAAGTGTACGTTCTGGTGGCCATGGAACTTTGAGATCCTTAATGACGGACAGTTGGGGCCAGTTTTATAGTCATATTTAGTACTTCTCAAATGCGGTGCTATACTAAATACAGGACACCTACATAGAGCAGTTTCATAAGCGAAACTGGTCCATTTCATTCGAGTTTAGGTAGGTGTCGTATTGATGTACTTAAGGAGTAGGCTACTAAGTCTGACTATAAAAATGGCCCTTGGTTGTCCTTTAGGTCCCATAATAGATTTAAACATGGTTCTTAGACCAGACCTTTAGCTCAAGAGAAGGCCAACAGCATTAAGTAATAAGCTCCGGTTTACCTAGTCTATAAATAGACTATGTTGTTTTGCAAACCATGTGTCTACCTAATCTGTTGATTCATAAAATGCGTTTTAAACTTAAATATCCCTAATTAAAAAACAAAAGATTTTAAAATAAGCTAAGAAACAGGCAAGTTAGCTATCAGGTGTTTAAAGCCAAGCTTTTGGTTTATAAATAACATTTATATTAAAATGCATTATAGTGTTAAAGACTTTAATTCAGGGAAAACTGAGATTTCCCGATTTACAATATTGAAAAATATATTGTAGAAAAATGTATTTAATTTTATTCTAAAGATTTATTTCTCCAAAATAAATATGGAGAGTTAGATGTAAATTTAAACTTTTAAATATTTTAAAACATAAGTTTGGCCGTGTTAGGGGAGGTAAGGATGGATTTTATCTTCAGATTTGAAAATAATATAAGCCACACAAGAAGATAAAACTCCCAGAAAGACTCACAAACACATTCAACAAACTCCCTTAACATGCGCTCAACCTACCTCGCACATAAAACACTTCCTCTCACACATCATCCCCTCGCACACACCCTCCCAAAACCACCCGATCTCACACGAATGATCACTTTATCTTATAACTATTCTAACACACGCTAGCATTATGTATATTATTATGTATATTATTATTATTATTATTATTATTATTAGCACCGCGTCTTACTACCCGTTAGGGTTATACACACTTCGATGTGTAATGGTAGGGTGATTGTGAGATGAAATGAAGGACCTACAGTTTAACGTGGAATCCGAACCACGGTGGAGGCCTGGCATTCCCCACATTCACAATGTCTTGTCAGAGGTGAAGGAAGGGTTTGGTAATCAGATAAATCTTTGCCGGGACCGAGGATTGAACCCCGGCCGCCAGCACAGAAGTCTGACACCTTACCCCTAGACCGCCAGGTCACCTTTTATTATGTATATTATACTTTGTTTTATTATATGTATATATTATATAACTAGTTTGAGCTATGTGGGTTAGAATTTGATGTAAATAATTTCTAATATTTATGGTATATTTGAAATCTGAAATTCATTGCTGAGGTGAGGAAAATAATGGTTTTCTGGTCCAGTAACCACACAAAAGCTTAGTATATTTTAAGCGCTTTATTTTATCATTATTATTTAGTTGGTTGGCATACTACATTTCAAAAATCAATATTCTAATGGAGGTGTGTAAACATTTAAGCACACATTTATGTGATTTAATTTGAACGATTGGCCAACGTGAGAATAATATTACAATGTAGAGGCAAGTTAATAACATAATAATGTTAGTAGTTCAGCAGAGTTAGTGTAGACTAGCGATTAGCACTCCAGGATAACCATGGGGTTCAGGGTTCATACCCAACTGGGTGTACTAGGGGTGGTTTTTTTTTATATTTTCTTCAAATAAATTAAAGTATTTTTTTGTACAATGGGTATTTAAAGGGAACATTTGGATCACCCTGATTATTTTAGCACAAGACTGTCAAACTAGTATGATAATATAAAAAACACCAAACCCATCTCTCTAGCAGACATTTTACTAATAACACATTTCCGGCCATACAAGGAATATAACCCAGAAACGCTGGCTTAAAAGGCGACGAGAAACCTAATGAGTTAAGGTCCCGGACTGTAAATACTAGTGAATTTTCTTGAAATCTACTCTTCCCCCTTTCTCTTACATTAGGAATGGAGAGTTGCCACAGTAGGTAAAGTAATATATTTTTTAAAACGTATTTACGTTTTTCCTTCTATGGAACACAAACTGAGCAGGCAATGACCTTTCTACCCCTCATTCGGAATTACAATTTTTTTTAAATCACCGCATCTTACTAGCTGTTTAGGCTATCACCATATAATGATGTCTCTAATGGACGAGGGAGGAAACATTTTAGAGGTAATCGATCCGTATTTGCGTGGGAAACCATTTAATAAAAAAACACCATGAGAGTGGAAAGCCTTTTAGGAAAAACCACCCTCAGTATACACGACCGGCATCGAACTCCTATCTCCAAGTCTTTGGAGGTGCAGTCTGTTGCGAGAGTAGCACCTTAGAACATGCGGCCACCGAAGCGGGTCCCCGGCCAATTCCCCAAAAGCTAATGCGGCCCTCAGTCGGGGAAAGGTTGGACATGCCTGTAATAAACTAATAGAGCAGAGTTCGTATAACACTGACACGTTAAGTTGAGACAGTGAATAATCCAGCGTTTAGTACATATTGTTCAAATATCATAAACAAATATAAAATTAAATAGTGTTAACTTATACAACCCAGAATGCATCCCCTTAAAGAAGGCAGGGTCAAGGTGATTTTATCAAATGAGCCAACCCCATGGTGTGAGGAGGCACGCCCAACTCTGACGCGGTTATCTTCTCCTTGAACGCAAGGTAGTCTCGGGGGACGACGCCCAAATCAGAAACAATTTTCAGGGCGAACAAATCAACGCAGACCATGTACTTAATAAGATATTTGTTTTATTTGGAACATTTACTGAACATTTACATGATTGAAATGACTAATTATATGATCACAAGACTTACAAACCTACTTGATTTATGAGCAAATACAGTACCAAGTCCCTACGTTGCTAATTCATCACTAAGAAATGCAAAGTCATAATTTTACAAATGGTAGATATTTCGGTCATGACAGGAATCGAACCCTGAACCCTAAGAAATCGAAGCTCAAGAAGCAGACAATACGTTGAAAGGCTCTTCAAAATATTACAGTATTTAGTGGCATGTTAAACACAAGGGAAGAGATTATTATTATTATTAAGGGGGAAAATAAAAAGGAGGTAATTAAGAGTAATTTAACTAGGAAATTTGCCTAGAAATAACTGTACGAGCTCAGTGCAGCTGGCCGAGGTTAAAGCTTAGTTTTCCAGGCTAGTGGGGATAGCCCTACTAATAGAGTGGACAAATCTAGATTGCTACACAAACCCACAACTATAGGAACAAAATACTCTGAAAACTAATATAAATAGAGATGATCTTTTTGAAGCCATTCTAAGTAAAGCATAAAGTTACAATGGCACACTTTCTTTCCACCAAGGAGACGATAAAATGAAAATGGGGGAAGGTTGGGAGAGAGGACTGTTTCACCTTTTACTCTACCTTTTCTAGTTACGAGGACATTCTACAGCTAAGGTATCGCTAAACCATGACGATGAACTTTAAGAGGAAATATACGGCATGTTTGTTTTTCCTTACGATACAAATAAAAGGTGTTATTTGTGGCAGCACATCAAAACTGATCTAGGAGAAAACACAAATGTTGTCAAGATATTGACTGTTTACAAGAATATAAATCTTAAAGTTTAGATATAGTGTAAAGAGGGAAGGGCAAGTAAAAATAGGTACGCAATCTAGTTCAAGCCATTAACCATCTCTTTGAAAATGATACACGAAATAAAAACGCAAGTTAAAAAATTCATTTGGAATTGGTTCGGACATCTGACGTTGTGTGAGCCCATCTTGAAATAGAAGCAAGCGAGAGATTTTGGCATCAAGGCGGGTTTTCGTGAGTGTGCCTTTAAATAGAGCGCCTGCAAGAAGAAATCGAAGCTGACCCACCCAGAAGGCGTAGGCATGTTTCATATCAACATAAAAGAGAAGGAAAATCTATCTATGGGAGCTGTTTATTAATAAGTTACAAAGTCCAGAAAAATAATTATGACAGCTTATAGTCCTTATTATAAAAACAATAAAGAGATAATATAATACTATTCGTAAATTAAATAAATTACATCTAGATCCGGGAATCGAATTCGGTACCTTTGGTTCATCGTCTCAAAGCTCTGTCACTGAGTTATTTAAGGATCGCCCCGTGTCATTCTTCATTCATAGTTTAAGGTAATTCGACCATAATATGTTTATTGCACAATTTTAACAAGTGTAAGCTATAAATAGTGATCCAATGATTTCAAATCATTACAGTTTACGAGTTAAAATGGATCAAAACTTACTATTTTATGATTTTTGCTACCGTTGTTAAAGTAAAGTAATTAATGTAGGAGACTGAAATTTAGTACAACTAGACATTCATATGAGTGTACACTATGAAATATTTATAATATTAATATTCTGTGATGGACATGTGGACATACAATTTGTGCATGAACGTGAATACCATGGAGGATAGGCAAATCGGTCCCGGCACAGATTTATCTGATTGCCCAAACCCTACCCTCACCTCTAATAAGACGTGTATTGATCACAACTTGTGAATGTGGGGAATGCCAGACCTCCACCGTGGTTCCGATCCCACGTTAAACTGTAGGTCCTTCATTTCATCTCACAATCACCCTACCATTACACATTAGTGTAAGTGCATATAACCCGAACGGGTAGTAAGACGCGGTGCTAATATTAATATTAATAATAATGATAAGCGAACGCTCTTACAGTTAATTGTACATGACTAGCGAAGCTTATAAGTTGAAAAATATATTTTAGTTACGGATGTTGCCATATCATGTATCATGTTCGTAGATTCCATTCCCGTGTCCAGGTGTAATTTATAGGCCTTGTGGATTTCCAAAGGTTTAATTAATCATTTATAATTTTTACAAAAGTTTTGACATCACAATATATATTCTTTTAACTTTTATAGTTGTGACCCAGATAAAAAAAAACCTACCATCACTCTCGTTTAAATGTTATTATATTTTTGACTAGTAAATATTATCCAATTTTTTTCACCTTGAAAAACCAATCGTCTTCAACATTTCCCACAACATTTTTTATAAAATAAGAGATTACTTAGTGAAATTCAAAACTACTGATTACTTAGTTGCAGTAATGCATTTAAATTCAATTTCTTCAACAAACTATTAAGTTTAATCCATAATATCTGGAAATGAATCTACTTCAAATAATTTTAGAGTATATTTCGGCCAAAATTCGATTAAAGCCCTTGGAATATGTAATAGGAATAATTTGTCACAAAGTGTTTTCAATTTTTTTTCACTCACATAAGAGAATACTTGTGCATTTCCTTTAAAGTATAATTTCTCACACCACACCCTTAGATAGGTTTAGCTAAATAAATTAAAAATGGTGAGATACAATGTGTAGTTGGACGGATTATTTACAAGCACCTTGAAAAACCTTCTTTGGGAATATAAAAAATGACTCTAGAATAGGCAACGTTTATAAGTGAGTTCCTATATTTAGATTTCAGATTTCAAAATCGAAATAATCTGTAAAGATTATTGATGTAAATCACATAATTTTGTGTATACATGCTTAAGAGTAGATTTAGTAGCTATTGGAACAATCAGAAAATTCTTAAGACCATGGATCGTCTCTACCTACAATTTAACATTGTAATAGAAATAAATCAAAGAATCGTGTGTAAATACTCAAATATAAGTCCACGTCAAATTTATTCAGCAAACCTATCTTTGATTGCAAAGGGTTATCGATGAAAGTATATAAAGATAAAACTCGCAATAAAAAAAAATCTACCCAAGTCTACCGAACAACTAAATTTGGACTTAAGCGTGTATTTTGTCAGAAATCCTGGTCTGGAAGGTATTTTTTCCCTGCCAGAGTACTACAATTTATAGTGAATTAATTATTCTGGTAGAGAAAAAGGCCTTCAAGACTTGACAACCAAGAATGTAGTTTTATTCTTACATCACTAGAAAGCTCTAACATTTTCTCTTTCTCACTCAAAGGGGTAAGGCAGTCCCCCCACTCTCTCCCAATTTCCCAACAGAGGCCGACGACCTTGAAGTAAGGGGGTATATATTTTTTCTTGTCTTACTAACCTTTCGAGTTACATGCCTACGTACTAATTACACTAATGTTTTAAGGATTAGAAAGGTTTAATTTAAAGGAAGTGCACACATATTTAAGTGAAGGGAGAGTGGAAAACCAATTAGAAAAAAAAAACACCTCGGTGAACCCAACCGGAAACAAACCCTAATCTCCCTCCCGTCTTCGACAGTCTAGTTTTACACGAGAGTAGCGCGTTAGACCATGCGGCCACCAAAGCAGTTAGGGGTAGGATAATCTGCATTGATTTACAGGCATCTTTACCTTTGGTTTATTTTCGGATACACCTATGCTACCCGTTCTCTTCCTTCAGTCCTCGAACTGTCAGATCCCGACTAAAGGTTTGGATTGATGCCTACCACACTTACGCCCAAATCACTTTGATAGTGTAAAAGCAAACAAATTAAAATGAGCAACTATTAACTTTATTATTTCCCTCCTCCCCCCATAAAGGATTTAACTTTATTTTGTTAAGAGAATGGCCCTCCCAGATGAGAATGCTACCAAAATCAAGACACAAGTCAAAATTTTGTTGATTTCATAGACTTCTGTGTATTTGTCTGTATCTTCTATGAGTATATATCACTCAACGGGTGTATCTTTAATTATTAGTTTAAAAATAAGATAACAAACTTAGATGGAAACTTAGACCAA
Source organism: Timema poppense (assembly GCA_902141375.1). Lineage (NCBI taxonomy): Eukaryota > Metazoa > Arthropoda > Insecta > Phasmatodea > Timematidae > Timema > Timema poppense. The sequence continues at coordinate 74,652 of CABFOV010000350.1, forward strand.
AGACTACATCATAAGCCATGTGTCCAATCATCCGATGGAGCTTATGTGTTTTAAAGTTTGATGGAATAATTTCAATCATTCCAAAATTATAAATAACACACAAACAGACAAAGCAAGGTTGACTCATTGCATTATTATGTATCACAAAAAACAAGAGAACCACAAATTATGATGAAATCCAAAATGTTTCACCACCCCAACATCAATATATAAACTAACCGGCCCCGTGGTGTAGTGGTCATTGCACCTAGTTACGACCCTGACGATTCCAGGTTCGATTTCCGGCTAGAACATTGGGTATTTTTCCCGAAATAGTTATTACCCCAACGGTCACCAGAATTTGATTAATTAGGCTTAGGTTAGGTTTAAGTGTTTCCAATAGTTTCACATTCTTATATTCACTACCATCATCCACTCACCCCAACGGGACATGTAAAGAGCCCCCATGGAAAGGATGTACGCTTAGTACATTTGTACCCTGGGCAAACATACATTAGTACTGGCTAGTATTCTACTACTGTGCTATGAATATTGTGGCCCAAACTATATTTATATAAACTAAGCAATCGATTCGTAAGTAACTAAATTATTAAGCCTTTGGTTAGTGGTTTGACAGAGCAATTCTGTTTAAAAAGTAAGTTTGACAGAGCAATTCTTTTAAAAAAGTACGTCCAGTATGTTTTGATTTGGGCTTCATGAATGCTATAATAGGTTAAAAAACAAAATATGTTCTATGTTAATATGAACGCACGTATTCACAATTATTATATAATAAATGGAGTCACATGTTTATTACACTGAGGAACAAACTTTTTGTTGCATTTATACCAGCACTTGTTCTTACCTAATTTGCGTGGGCTGAAATCAAATCTGAATGAAGTTTTCTCTGTAAGATCTAGATTTTTTGCAATTCAACATTTTCATTTTTCGTGAAATTTTTACGCCTCTCGCATGGTTTAGCTGATAAATGTATGGTAATTACGTTTTAAAATTAGCCATAAACAACCGTCTTGACAAAGATATATATCCTTTAAGTATTCACAAAAACGTGTAGGTGCATCACAATATGCATTAAAGTTTAGGGGGATGTGGGGAGGGGGAAGCACTCTGGTGGAGTAAAATATGAGTACCTACTTGTCAAATCTGAAATAGCTATCCATTGTAGTCAAATATGATTATGCACTAATTCATTTTTCTTTACATTAACATGTTTCGACCTAGAGATGATAGATGATTCAGAAAAACTGATAAGGATGGAATGCAAAGTTCAAATAGGTCCTATTCAAGCAAGAATTTGCACCTGTAGCTCTGGCATTTGTGAACTTTCCAAGGGCAATCTCGTTTGATTCTCCAGCAGTAGTTTGACATAATTTTGTCCCATCACCCTTATTAGCACTTTCCCTGTTCATCACTAACAGCCCCAAGGTTCTCGGGGAATTTATTAAGGTGACTATTTATGAAGTAAGTTGCACCAAGGATCAGTAAAAGCCAACAGCATTCTAGTAACGAGTACTTCATAGTTTTCTGCCTTTTTTTGTTACCAAGAAAATTTTGTATAAATGCCACTATAGACAGCCATGCTGCCTTCTCCTTACATTTCATTTTCCTGACAAATTCCTAATCACGAATTTGAGGAACATCGAACACACATGCTTTGATCTTCTCTAAAGATAAAGCAGGAAAGGCAGAAACTATATGTGAAAACATTCACCATCAGTAATTAATGCCTTCACAAAAGGTTTCATCAAGTCTAGCTTGATATGGAGTGGGGGAGGGAATAATTTTCCCTCGGCTGACGATTAGGTCATTCACAATGTTTGGCGTGCCGGATTCTAGAGCTTCACAGATCGGCCACTCCTTCTGGGCCCAGTAGTTCTCTCGGACTCAGCTGTCCCACATACATAGATTGCATGGAGACTTCGTGGAGCCTCTCTGCTGTCCAAGCAGGAAGATGACCATTTTCTGGTCCATACAAATGATCCAGTTGTGCTTGTGATATTTGACTAGGTCTATGACAATTTTTATGTTATTATGTTCTTCTGGAATTACTCCATAAACAGTGCCATTATGCAAGTGAACACACTTGAGACTATGCTTTGGGCTGTCTAAAAATAATCGCCATTCTGCTGGGCAATACGAGGTAACACCTAATTGCCCGAGAAGACCATGGAAGTAAACTATGAAAAACAGGTTATTTTTGTGTAAAACAGATACATCTCTAGAATACAAAATTAATAATAAAAATAAAGAATATGGATGTTTGTAAACATTTTTTAGCCTAGTTAATCTACGGTCAGGGTAGAGCTAAGCCTAGTTCTCAAGCTATCAGTAGTGTAAGAATATCAATGGGTATCCGTTTTCTCTCTCTCGAAAATCATAAGTTTCAAATATCATGAAAACTAAAGGATGCAGAGGAAACCCGATTTCAGATTTGAAATCAGTGTTGAATAAACATTTAAAATCAGTTGAAAAATCTCATGCAACATAAAATAAGAAAAAATTTGTTCCCCTGTGTTATTAATCTAATCTACTATACTGAATAGCAAACATAAATAAGCCTCATTCCAAGAATAGTTAAAAGCCTCTTAAAATCAAGTGAGACATCAAACCATATTTTTAATTGTTGGTGTTATCGAAAATATTCTAGACCTACCCTTAAAACATAAATAACACTGTTTTAATTGAAACACAAGTAAAGGAAAGGTTATGTTTGCGCTTGAGAATTATAGTCCCCGCAACACAGCCGGTAGACGGCAGCAGGCGGACTTGATGCACCACACTAGAAACATATCAGCCAACCCAACAAAACACACAAAAACACTATACATGATAATTACCTTAAATAATTAGAAAGGGATATGTGCTGGCTATTCATAATATAAAAATGTAAAGAATAAAGGGAAAATGAAAATTTATCAGTATTTACACAAGTATGTTTATTGCTTCAAATAGTGAACAAACAAAAAATCGCATAGGAAACAATTGCATTAAAAAAATGAGATGAACCTTGATAAGTTTGACGAGAGATAGACAACATTATTAACCTTAAATAAACAATAATAACAATAAAACAAGGCACCTTTGCTTAATTTCTTTAATAAATGAGGATTTTTTGTTCCTCTTTGCTGAAAATAATACTTAGTGATACATTCATTTCTCATTGATTAGAAGGTTTGAGATTCATAAACTGCGTTAGTTTTAGTTTTAGAAGCGTCTTCACTAAGAGAAAAAGTTTTTGACCTGAGAGTTAATACCGGGAACAGACTATTTATGTATTTAGCCCTTGTGCGCAAATGTCACTCATTACTTGATAAGCAAACATTAATTTTGCTCATTTGGGGAGGGAGGGGGGAGATACGCCATTTAAACTAATCAATAGAAACGCATACAAATGTAAAACAGTTATAAATAGATAAAAGTTACTCTGACTATTATTTAAAGTCTATAATAAATCAGGAATAAATAATCAACTATTTTTCACCACTAATCATAAGGTTGAAGAGATATACTGCGGCATATTTAAGGAAGATAACTGGTGTTGACACCCTTTTAATAGTATTTAAAGAAGTAATTGTGTGTAAGAAAACCATCAGTTGTTTTGAATACATTTAATTACATGATTAAGGTAATCATTGTTTTGGTTAATGCTCATTAGTCATCATTCAATGCCATTATTTGAAATGGAGTGACACTCATGGCTTATCAAATTCGCATATTATGTATGCTATTTTTGTGCGATTTTATTTTAGCGTTTATAAGAGCAAATTACAACTATACTCCTTCCCACCTAATCCGCATGAACTAGGCATATTTTATTACTATTTCGTAGACAAGTAAGTAATAATATACCATCTTTTAATACTTTTGTAAAATAACATTTAGGCCAATGTTTAATTTAATTTTGAATTAATGTGAGAAAGTATGCTGAAATATTAAAAATGAAAGGTATGTTTTGGCCTAGCAAGTGAATAGATATTCTACAATCCTGTATGAATTCAGACCCAAATGGGGAACCTCCCCAGAAGTTGCGGGGCAACATTCAACTAAAGGGGGTGAGCCAATGGGACCTAAGCTGCGCATTTGGATTATTTTCAACGGCACTTTATCATGTTGCAACGCAAGGACCAGTAATGAGTGACCATATTAATCTTGGCAAAGGTACTCCAGTTATTTTCGAATTAATGCAATAACAAACAAAAGGAGACCTTGCTCGAAAGGAGGTGAAACATAAACCTTGACTATAGGAATGGTTCACCTACATTTAAAAAAAAAAACAGAATTGGTATTTATTTTATGAGAAATGAGGAATGAGCAAATAAGGTTTTTTTAAAAATTAAAGGTGACGTAAATCATGGTTTTATTTATTCGTTTTATTCATGCTCAACCGAACACAACGAGTTAACCTAAGGGAATTGAGATAATGTAGATCATTAAATAGAAATTAAAGCAAAAATTGTCTAAAGAGAGAACAGAATACCCCAATGTAAAAACCAATCTGATATTCGAACCGTTCGAGCCCCAACCTTTCTGACCAGAGCTCGGCACTCTTAAGCTGTGTGACAGGGTTCTTGAGAGAGATAATAGAGAACATGAGAAAGTGAAGGATTCAGTAATTAAATTGAGTTAGTTCTACATTAGGCTTACAAAAAATGAGATTAGTTTTTAAGACTTAAAATGTATTTATAAAATATACAAAATACGAATATATGGCGAGATGGATTGATACATTGTTGTGAATTTATGAAAGGCAAAGAGGTGCGAAAATATATCTTCTAGTTTATATAGTATTAATGTAGTAAAACCGTACTTCATTATATTATTATTATTATTATTAGCACCGCGTTTTACTAACCGTTCGGGTTGTACGCACTTACGCTAATGTGTAATGGTAGGGTGATTGTGAGATGAAATGGAGGAACCTACAGTTTAACGTGGAATCCGAACCACGGTGGAGGCCTGGCATTCCCCACATTACACAAGTTGTGATTAATACACGTCTTGTCAGAGGTGAAGGAAGGGTTTGGCAATCAGATAACTCTGTGCTAGGACCGAGGATTGAACCCGGACCCCAGCATAGAAGTCCGACACCTTACCCCTAGACCACCAGGTCACCCTTCTACTACTCCATTATAAGAATGAGTTGAGATTTTCACGAGCGTTTCTAACCTATTTGGACTATATGTTGGCAGCTAAATGGAATATTTAAGCTATCCTTTTTGTTCTTGTTATTAATATGAAACCGCTTTCTATTAATCACTTGACACAATAATTATTAATGATAACTATGTCGGTGCTTTTCATAATACCACAAGATGTGTGGATAAAGCTAATGGTTTAAACTGTTTTACACTATTATATTTCGTAATTCGAGAACTATTGCAAACATTTTAGAAAAATCTAGTGATTTTTAAATATGCGTGACTTTTCCTTGTCACACCAAATTTGCTGACTTTCTCAGGTTTTGTTTTTTCCATGTGCATTTCAACAAAGATCACATATCAATTAATAATGTGTAGTTTAGAGGAAATGTACACACATTTTCGCAAATAAAGTTTGCGAATCACCCAGGAAAATAACCTCAATTCCCACACGATTTCACATCCCAAATTTCCCCATCATCGCTGTACCAGACAAGACGAGACTGATGCCTTTGATCTCAAGTCCACCGATTAGGGTTGTTCAATACATTGATATGTAATTAGCGCATCATTTCTAATTTTAATATAGAATATACAATAGTTTTTAATACAAGTGGTGAAAAATTTAATACCTTCAAATAAAAAGGTAAAGGATAATAGTATTTGAATTATTTTATCGATCGAGAGATTAAATTTTCGACAAAGTCAGAAAGGAACTCTCCATAACATTTGTTCGATATTTCATTCGATTGATTACATTCCACTTATTAGTGAAGAAAGTATTTAATTAAAACTTTATATAAATAAACCATTTTGAATGAATGCTAATAAATGAAATAGCTCATATAATATTGCGAGAACCTTATTTGCTATTTGCATACTACTATCAGAAGTTCCTTTTTAGGTTGTTTTACATCTCTCAATGCTACCATAGCTAGTTTAAATTTTATGAAGACCATTGTGAAGTTTATTTCAAATGGTAGTTTTATTTAACAATAAGCATTATGTTAGGTCAAACATGCGCATGCTATTCTTTAAGGAGATTAATACAACTACAAAGTTTGACAGAATTAAACGTTTTCCATTTCATTCTAATAGCTTCCTGGAGTAGTATTTTTTCTACTAGTTATTATAATTAGCTTTCGAATGGAAGGCTCTGTACAATAAATCAAATATACAATTAGTGTTTAGTTTGGCTTAAGTGATGTTTAGTTGTCCTAAATTAAATATAGCAGATAGGGTGTGTTAAATAAAGGTGACATATATTAATCAGGTGCTTTGACGTGATATGTAATATTGCAGTGGGGGGCGAAGTTCCTTAGATAGCTACAGATAATACACATTGTAGATAATGTCTAATCTCATTATTATTGTGTTTATTAACTTTTTATTTTTAATGTTATGATGATTTTAATATTTTGTCTAAAGCATGTTTTTATCTAACACTTTGTTTTTATAAACGATCTTGGCTAAGCATCTAGTTAAATGTGCTCTCTTAGAATGGCAAATAAGATGCTTATTAAAAGCATATATGCCCTAATTACTTGATAAGATTTATTGCAATTAATAGAAAACATTAAGTTAAAATTCCCAAACCAAAAACATAGGGTATCTTGTAAAGGTGTGTCTAACGTCAACTAGATGTATCTAATGTAATACAAACTATATACTCAAAGTATCCGCAATATTTAATAGTAAAGTGTGAATAGCTTTACAATTAAGGTAAAGGGAGAACATATCTTACCATCAGACACGGTAGTTAAATAAGACTGTCTATTATTTTAAGCTAAAATCCCAATACTAGTACAATTGTTGTAAAACTGTATCTGATTATTTTTATATACAATAATTATTGCAAGTTATAAATTTGGATGGAAATATGGTCTACTGTAAAACAATAAACATTGCTAAACCAAAACATTAGTCCCAAAAAATTTCAAAAACACTCTGTTATTAATCATAGGTATTAGGAGACACAAACTATATTTTCAGCTAATTAAATACAGGTAGGTACAGACCTGTAGCACCCACTCTAGAGCTTTATTTAAACTTAAAACTTACGCACACAATTAGTAGTATAATAAATACTGTGGCTATTAGACAGACAAGTAGTTTTGAATGTTATTATTTAGGATGTTTTATTAGTTATTAAATCTAACAGAATTTGATAATAGTTTAGTTTCAGAAAATTTACAAAGCTTACATATCTTACAAAATATCAGAATTTGTGTATTATATAACAAATACTGTTCATAAAACAATACTATTTAGATTATAGTAGGAACTTAATTGTTTAGAATGTATTTGAAAAAACATTTTTTTAAATAGTTAATTCTATGGTTTACTGTTTTCTAACAAAAAAGGTGTGTGATTTATAATTTAATTTTTAAAGAAATAATTACTGAAAATAATGTATATATTATGTCTCTGAAGTGTTTTTTGTTTAAGTAAAGGGTTTAGATACAAAGTGATGTTTCAAAATTAATTGAATTTAATTGTACTCTAATTAGAAGGTAATTACTCTACCATTCACTCAACTTTGAGGCAACTTATATTAATCCAACTTACAAAGAAAAAACAAATCTCAGAAAGGTCACTTTACTATATAATGAGATAACAGATTTAATGGAATACATGTATTTTTTTAAATAAAAAATGTTCATTATTTGGTTATAAAAGTACTTATAAAAACACGCTATAGCATCAAGTTCTATGCAAAGATAAAACGTACATAGTACTTTAATTTTCTTTTATTTAACGATATATTATGAGAAAAACCCGGGCGGCATTAAGACGCGTGGCAGACATATAAACCAACACCATATGGTTTTGTATGTTATTCCAGATAAAATGGCTTGTATTTTTTCATTAGAACAGCATAATGACTATTAACGATTTAATCTAAGGAGTAGGGATTGTAAGTGTGGTTTAGAGGAAGTGTATCCGCATTTATGTCAAGGATGAAAATATCACAGTGATAAAACACAAGTTTAAAACCACCCCTAGCGCACCAAGCTGAGATTTGAACTTCAACCTCCCTGTTACCGGAAATCAAGTATTCTGCGAACCTGAGGCTTTAAACTAGGTGACCACCGAAAAAGGGTAGAAATGGCAAATAAAACTAGTTTTCATTATAAATTTGATGTTTTTATAAAGGAAAACAAGTTTGATTTAATTTATCATTTGTGATTATGTTATATTTATTTTTGGCACCGCATCTTACTACCCGTTTGGGTTATACACATTTTTACTAATTGCGTTAAGGTGTTAGAAATTAAAAGGGTTGAATTTAGAGGAAGTGTACCCGCATTTACTTGTAGGGAGTGTGGAAAACCAATTAGGATAAAACACCCTCAGTGCACCCAAATAGGATTTGAACCCCGATCTCCCTGTCATCGGCAGTCCAGTTTATTGTGAGAGTGACGCAAAAGAATATGCGGCGACCGAAGCGGGTTATATTATCTTCGTTACCAAATTGGTTAAGCAAATCAATGTAATCTGACAAGCTAATTTAGTTGATATTTGGCATCTTGAACCAAAAGCAAACTTGTATTTAAACACAAGTCAGAGATATTTGTATGATTATAAAAGTGTTATTTCTCCCTTAACTCTCTGACAGCCTTTGGAGCCTCATGTTAAAGAGTGAACCTCAAAATACCCTTGTTCGAAGTGCCTAGACAAGATTCAAACTTGGGACCCTTTAGCGATTTGGGCCATTCCAGGTACTATTTCTATTGGAGCAAATTTCAGAACACATTTTTTTCGTAAACGCTATTATTTTGGGTTATAAAAGCATAGTTCATAATTTTACAAAATATTATTTTATTTCAGTCTTTAAATAAGGGAAATCCAAACTCATTTTAACAGTTTACAAGTCGGTAAATGAACATAGTAGCTTGTCGATTTGTAAACGAGCTAGTCATTAATCTAACTAAATGAAACCATCCATTCCCTGCGCTTAATAGAAACTCTTTATATAGTATATCTAAATGGACAAACTATTTATTTAATGGTAGCAGCAGCAGCCTTATTTTTTTATTTACGCCACATATTACAACCCGTATGGGCTATCCACTTATCTACACTAAGGAGGAAGGAATGAGGAAGGTAGAATTTAGAGGAAATGTACCCACTTTTGAGTGGAGGTGGCGTGAGAAATAATTTAGGAGCAAACACTACCACCGGTAAACCAGACCAGAGGTTGATGCCTAAGCCCACGTGTCCAACAATGCGGGCGCAAACTTACGAATATGAAAGTGGTGAGTGATAATTATACAAAATAAACTAAATATGATCTTGTAAAAATCAACGTGAAAGAGTTTTCTAAGTTTGGGATTGTGATTTTCTGTTTCTATACTTGTGTTTCTACAGTGGTAAATCAGTGAAACATCTATTTATATATACTAATTAATAGTTTATACAGAGGCCATGATCTATTTCTCTGTATAGAGGGGAAAACAAGGATCAATAAGTGAGTGTAACTTGAATGAATGCAATGAACATGTGATGCATGTCATGTGTGTGTTGTGAGGTGATAGTGACGGTAAAACACAGCACACAACACTACACGGTGCAATTGTTTCCATAGCGGGAACTCTTAGAGCGCGCTCAGCGGCGACCAACCCCAACTAACCAGCCAGCACATACCCCTGCTCGTTGTTCTGCAGATGGTTCTCCTTGCTGCCGAGCTCCGTGATGGTGACCTCGCTGTCGATACGGTCCGTATCCGTGCTCTCACGCCTTTTGCTGGTTTTCTTCACCTTGCGAGTTTTACGTTCCGTCGTCGTGAATTGCATCTGAACTTCGACGTCTGCCATGGCTAAGTAGAGCGACGCGTACGGGTAAAAGAATATAGAAGATATTCACCGAAAAAGACACCGGGATTGGTTTCAATTCGTTTTAACTCGACTCGTTTGGATATTGAAAATTCAAATTATATGTTGAAGATTTTTTTTTTAAAAGGTCGTACAAGTGCCGTTCTCTTGTTCGCCGAAATACTTTAGATTAGATTGAATTGATCCGACGACGTCTGACGAGATGCGAACTGGACGCGGCTACCGTTCGTTGACAACTATTCGCTGACTACCTAACCCAACAACATCTCAGTACCATTACGCCGTTTTTCTTTTTCTTCTTTCCTTTCCCTCGTTCCCCTCCCAAAATATCCTATGGACCCCCCTCCTCACTCACTCACCCTGCCCCCACCCAAGCGACGCACGTTGTCCTAAATCCCTCCGCGCGACGCGGCGCAGACGCTGCTCTCCGATCAGACAACAGCACGTCTCCTAGCTTGCGGCGCACGACCCATTTCACACCCACCACTACCATAAAATTGGGTTAATTTTACCCCCCCCCCC